>BMAV01006003.1:0-18468 GCA_019973955.1 Trichonephila inaurata madagascariensis
TTAAAGTTTGACATCTTATATAAAGTTATGGCATCTGCTTTTACTAAAACACTTGTAGTTTTTGTTCTAGTGAATGGAAAATAAAAAACTTGGTATTTTTAAAAAGCTAATAAGATGGCCTATAAAATAAAATCATAAAAATGGTCAATTTAAAAAAAATTATGATTTTAAGGTAGTAACCTTAAATGTTAAACTTCAAAATTTTGATACAATAACGGCGAACATTTAGCATTTAATTCGTTTAATTCTTAATTATTATGGATTATGAGCTCCAAGTCAGTTTTATTGTAAGAAGTCATACTTGAAACATCAATAACATTCATTTTTTTTTAACTCCATAACTATTGATTTTCCATCACAAAGAATGAATTTTCGTTTTATATAATATTTCTCAAATATAAAAAACAGAACTTTAATTAATACTCTGTATCTCAGGTACGTATTTTTATTACTATCTGTATAGTTTTACTTTTATTAATGAGACAAATAATTAGTATTAAGAGACATTTCATTTAATATTTGGGGAGGGCTGTTGTGTGTGTGTGTGTGTGTGTATGAGTTGTCTTTGATTAAAGATACTAACCTAACCACACTATATAGCGCGTTAGACAAATGGGCTAAGAATTGACATGTGCACATATAGCAAAGCATTTTTTTCTAAATGCACAGTGCACACACACATTTGTATACGTACGTAATGTGCACTAAAAATTTGCGTCTTTATTATGAAACAGTTTTTTCTTTCATACAGTACTTCTTGATAAAATCGATTAAATACGCAAATTTCCTTTACTTTGAATTATTAATTTGTATTATTCACTTTTTGAAAATGAAAACATTTTGATTTCGAAGTTATTGTACATATCTCCAAAATGATATCCGTCTTAAAGAGTATTCAAGGTAAAAAAACATGTACCAATTTTTTTAAAACCCGACTTTAAAAAAATTAGACCAAAACATATTTAACATTATTTTGTGGCAAGAAAATTAAATTTTTGATACTGTAAATACTGATAATGTAAACAGGATGCAAAAAATGTTAAAAATTCTTAACAAATAATTTCAATTAGTATTTTTTAGAATGTTAATTTACTATGGAATAGGTAAAAGAAAATAATAATATAGTTTTCTTATATTAATTGCTTAGTAAAAACTTTCCCTCGAAAGAATTTAAAAGGTTTTTTTAAGATCGATTTTAAACTAAGTGATTCTAGATAAAGCTTTATTCTCTTAACTAAAAATAGAGATTAATTTGTTTTTAAAAATTTACAAAGCATTACAGAGCTATTTATTTGTTATCATTTAAGTTATTTGAAATAAGTTCGCATTTTGTCATTTTTTAAAGAAAATTAGGCAGCATCACTTATTAATGACTAAATAATTTTTCTTCGTCTATAAACAGAATTTCTCAATTATTTATTCTGGTACATACTTTTGCTTGCTATTTTGATTCAAATATATGAAGGGTAAAATTACAACGACGATCATAACTATTTTTTGTTAAATTGAAATTAGAAACAAAATTATACATATTGCTCAGTTAAAACAATTATTATTTTTTTTTTAAAAAAAAATGTTTTTAAACCCGACAATTTTTCGAGAAATTGGCATTTATTTGAATAAGCTTTGCATTAGGATACCTTAAACATGAATTTTGTGAAAATTGCACACTTTCTAAGTACTGAGGTTAGTAATTATAATAAAATAAATAATAATAAAATATAGTTATTCAAATAAAAACATTTTCCACACGAAAAACTTCAGAAAAAAAAAGAATCCTGCTTTTCGAAATCTCTTAACTCAGAAACTGTGGCCGAAGATGGAGTATGCCACAAGTACAACTTCTCGGCACCGTCCAGATCAGCAAGATGAAAAGGAAAGAGAGACAAAAAGATAAAGAAAAAGAATGGAAAAAAAGAAAGAAGCTAAAGTTGCAGTGCGGGGGAGTTCAACCCCCACTAACAAGCATTTAAATACCGCGGAGTCAAGTGCCGATTTGAAAGTGAAAATCGTCTGTCCCATCTTATCACAAAATAGAAAGAATAGGTCCAACTGCTGCTGCTTCACATTATACCACTGAACCTTGGGGTGGGAGGCCATGACACTCCTTCATCCCCCCTCCCCACCACATTTCAGTATAAGTGAAGGTGTTCGATAGGTTTTTCACTTTTTGTAACATCTTAATATGTTGAGGTAAAGTATTCTGGCATTTGAATGTATTTAGAAGAAATTTTTCAAACTACTGCCAACAGTTTTAGTGTGGGTAAGGTTTTTTTCCCCTCTTCTTTCTTTATCGAGAAGTTCTGTTGCAGATTTTCTTTTTTTCCTTCTTTTCTTTCCTTCCTTTTGTCGCATAATAGTGATGAGGATTAATGTAAGGAAAATTGTCTCAATATTTTTTTTTTTAAAAAAATAACAATTTTTATGTAATTTATTATTTATTTATGTAAAGTAAATCTTCATTTATGGAAAAGAATAAAAACTGCGATGCTTGGGGAAAGAGATTTGTAAAGAAGCAGAAATTCGAAAGGGAAAAAAATCACAACAACAGCATTCATTTTTTTTAAAAAGCATCCATTAGAATAAGGAAAATCTGCATTTTTAATTTGAAAGATTAGTTAGGGATATATGTGTAACATGTGTGTATAACAATCTCACTTAAAATATCAATTTAAATTTCCAATCATATATTTTTCTCTAAACCTTTGTCTTAAATACCATTTTCTAACCACCAGAACCATTTAATTTCCCGCGTTTGAAAAATTACACCCTGTGTTTTGACAGATTTATTTGCGATTCCTATATAAGGAATATTTTAATAGATTACACGTGCACTACTCAACGACTAGTTGGGGCCAAGTTTTCTCTAAAACCACCTACGCAATTTCTAAAAAAATAACTATTATTTTCCTTCATTTTATCCCGTAAATCTCCCGTTATTCTCCCGATTGTAATCCCTTAGCTGAGAGAATGTGGGGATTCTTAAGCCTCTTTTCTCTAATTGCAAACGCCCCTCTCCTTCACTAAGTTACGTTAATAAATTTGTTTTTCAACTCGGCTTTTCTCTTATTCTCAATATTTTCAGAAAGTGTTACAGACAGTGGCGCACACAAGGGGGAGGGGAGTACTCGGGTCAGGGCCCCACCCAATTGATTTTTTGATTGCCCTTGATTTTTTTTCCGATTGATTATAATCCTATGTATATAGTACGTAAAATTTAATTAAGTATTTGTTATTAATAATTAATGTTATTAATTAATGCTAATTACCGTAAAATCAATTCAATAATTAATTTTCATAATTCAATAGTTAGTTTTTTACTATTTTTTGTTCCCGAAAATCGCCAAATTCAAAAGAAGCATGATACGAGAATGGTGGACTTTCGCCCCCGGCCCCCCCCCCCCCATCCTTTGAAAAATGCCTGTGTGCGCTACTGGTTACATATGTATATGCATGTGAGAGAGAGTGTGTATAAAATATCCTTATGCATTTAACATAAAATCAAACATCATTTTTAAAAACAATTCTTTGAAGTATTTCTGTGATTTTTAGTATAGCATAAAACTTCAGCTTTTAGATGATATGATTTTTAGTTAAGTCACAATTTTTCTGACTTTATACACACAGTTTATAAGATTCAATGGATCTCAAAAATAATACATATTATAAAATGTATAACGGTAATGAACATATGCGTAATCGGAATATAATACATAAAAAGGAATGAACAGAAATCAGTGACACACAAGGGGGGGGGGGGTTACGGCCCTTCCCCTCCAACTTTTCAAAGCCATTGATTTTTTTTCGATTGATTTTAATCCTATGTATATAGTACGTAAAAATTAATTGATTTCTTATTAATAATTTATTTTATTAATTGATGTTAATCATTGTAAAATCCGGCTTATAACGAGGATCTCTTAACACAAAAAATAAGATCGAAATTTACGGGTGCGTGTGATACACCAGGTATAAAAAGGATAGCTTTAAAAATAACAAACGAGTGAGCGTAAAAAAAGATTTTACTTCAATACATATCGAAATACTGTGTATTTAAAACAAATGACATACCTTATGAACTTATAGGGTTTCTGCTCTAGAAATATATATATATACTATTTTTTCAAAAGTCTGGGATAATGCCTCGCATAAATGACTTCAAAACATAAAGGCATAGTATACTAACATTTCAGATTTCTCATTAAAAAAGGGGGTGCGCGTTATATGACGAACATACCTAAAAATTAAAAAATGCAGCTTGAAAGTATAGGTGTGCGCTATACGCCGGATTTTACAGTATTTATTCTATAATTAATTTTTTAATGTTTTTTGTTCCCGAAAATCGACAAAATCAAAGGAATGTGTTGGGCGGCGTATTGAAGCATGATACGAGAGTGGTGAACTTTCGACCCTGGCCCCCCCCCCCCCCCCCCCCCTGAAAAATTACTGTGTGCTCCACTGACGGAAATGAATTATTTCTACATTCTAAATTCTACCTCAAGAAATTATATCCTTAATGTAGTCTCAATCACCAGACCTGAAACAGGTAAAATATATTTAGGACTGCCTTTTGTAGACACTTCTGTGCATTAAGTCCTCCTCCAAGGTGTGAACAAGAGTGGAACAAAGAGTTATACTTTGTCTGGTCTTCGCTTCCCATTTCGGTGTCTAACAACTTAATTGGTAATAAGGAAAGTGGACCCCATCAATGCATCGCACTTAAGTCGGCCGCAATTTTTGTTAGAATCAATTTTTTGTAATACCATATTTACTCGAATCTAAGCTGCACTTTTTTTTTTTCGATGTTAACCCTACTGAAAATCGGGTGCGGCTTAAAATCGAAGGAAAAATATATTCATTGGATGGGGCAATTAGAGCAGTTACAAGTTCATGTATGTATTCAAAAGTTTTTTACATTGGTAAAATAACTAGTAATTCACTTCTTATAAGTTCTCATTTTACATTTATTTTAGTTGGATATTTATACTATTTTTCATTTTTCACAAAAACTTGTCGTGAATTTGGAATGCGGCTTAGAATCGATGGTGGCATATTGTAGATTCGAATATAAATACGGCATAAATACGGTATTTCCACGATATTTTTCCGCATAAATTGCTTTCTTTAAAAATTGACTTTTCTGCCAAGAGTACTTTTTGGTTGTAAATCATGTTTGTGTTGAACTTATGCAAATTTCTGGTTCTCTTTCAGTAAAAACCTGTTTAGTGCACATTTACTTCAAAATTTCTTGTTTCTATGTTCATTTAGTTTCAAATCGGAGGCAAAATACAAGTTATACCTTAACTTTTGGTGGCTATTGTAATTGATTTGTATTATTTGCAGATGGTTTTGTAGTTGTTGCTTATAGCCCGTACTAAATGTTTTGGAGATTTCCTTTTAAAAAAATGACCAAGATTTTTACATTAATATAAAACAAAAGTCAGAAAATAACATTTTTAAAAATATATATATATGGTAAATATTGAATGCATGTTATAATATAAACATGTTTCCCAGAAATTCTTTTACTCTTAAAATTTCTATTTAAACTAGCAAAATCTTTAATATTGAAAGCATAATTTTTTGGAATATAAATTACACTATGGGATTCACAGAGTTTCTGTTAAAAACGATACATTTTCTGTTTGTAAGAAAAAAGAAAATGGATATCTTACAGGTAAGTAATACCAATAAAGGTGACAACTATAAATCCCATCATACGAAAAAGATAAATAAAATTCGCTGAATCAGAAAAAAAAAAATAACAACCGAGTTCTGCACTTAAGTATCTAAAATCCGAACTGCAGTAAATTTTACAACCTCTCCGAACCGAAACTGACCAACTTATTGGTATTCATTCAACTAATTCCACGAAAATGGTTTCGAAGTTAGTAAACGGATTTTCAAAGAGAGAAAAAATATAAAGAGAAAGAAAAACATCCCCATATAAGTACAACGTGAGAGGAACACTTCCATTATAGCATTCTCGAGGCAAAGGGGCGGACAAATCCGAACAAAATAAGGCAACGGGAGAGATCCCGCAAATCGCCGCTGTAACGCTGATCCGTCGTTTACTGACGAGATTACGTGGGAAGAGTGGGCCCTCCACTTCATTACGGGAGTTAGCCGCAAGGAGCGAGTTATCAAGCGGCCGGAGAGTGGACGGTGTGCCGGGATTGGCATCTACCCTCAAAACGGGTTGCTGTTATTTTAGTCCCACCTCAGTTACGGTTCAATGGAGACGAGGGTGGATTTGTCTCACTTCCAACACGTTTCAATACTTGAAAGAGATCAGTGAATTTTGTCGTAATATATAAAATTAAATTTAGCAAAACAACATTTAAGTGAACATATGCATTTATTACATGTTTATTTACCATTTTTATTCGAATGTAAACCGCCATCGATTCTAAGTCGCATCCTAAACTCAACACGGTTTTGTGAAAAGTGTATAATGGCTTATGGTAGTGGCACACACAAGGGGTTGGGGGAATGGGGTCATGACCCCCAAAGCCATTGATTTTTTTTCCGATTGATTATAGTTCTATGTATATAGTACGCAAAGTCTAATTATTTGTTATTAATAATTAATTTTATTAAGCAATGCTAATTATTTATTCAATGTTAAATTTTTTACTTTTTTTTTTGCTCCCGAAAATCAACAAAATCAAAAGAATATGGTGGGGGGGGGGGGGCGTATTGGCGCATGATGCGAGAATAATGGACTTTTGACCCTGGATCGCCCCACCTTGAAAAATTTCTGTGTGCGCCACTGGTTTAAGGGTATCTGATTTTTATGCAATAAAAAAAAATAGAATGAGAACTAATAAGAAGTGAATAATTAATTTATTTTAAATACATAAATAAATCCTATAACTGCATTAACCGTCAGTATCATGCAGTAGCGCACATAGGTATTTTTCAAGGGGGGAGGGGGTCAAGGATCGAAAGTCCAACATTCTTGTATCATGCTCATTTTGATTTTGTCGATTTCGGGAACAAAAAACAGTAAAAAACTAATTATTAAATAAATAATTAACATTAATTAATAAAATTAATCATTAATAACAAATATTTAATTAAATTTTACGTACTATATACTTAGAATTATAATCAATCGTGAAAAAAATCAAGGGCTTTGGGTGGGGTCCAGACCCCCAGGACACCCCCCTTGTGTGCGTCACTGGTATCATGTTCAATTCCCACCCCCCATCCAACGAATTTTTTCGCCCTCGATTCTAAGGAGCTAATTTTCAATAGCATTAACATTGAGGGAAAAACCGCAACTTAGATTCTAATAAAAATGGTATTTCGTTCAATAAGAATAGGTTAAATCCATGTAAAAAGCAATTATCGTGAGACCTCTATTTAACGAAGTAGATAAAAGTTCCCCCAAATGTTCGTTTATTGGAAAATTAGTTAAATAGAGATTCATCTTTTAGTATACTTTAAAATCCACATAAATCAAATTTTAAATTCATAAACACTATAAAAGTATAAATTTACATTTTTTTTGAAAATTAATATCTATTCATTGGATACATCTTACCCATCAAAAGGAAATTTGCAACGGAAACAAGAAGAAAAAAAATTGACATTGCCCAAGAATATATGGTATTTTCGACTTTAAAAAATAATTTTAAATTAAAACTAAATTATTTTTAACGACATTTTTTTAATTTTAAGCATACGAGTAATTTTAAACGTACATTATTTTATAACCAGTAATTTTAAACATACAATACTACATGCGTCCTTAAATTTAATTACTGATCAAATCTGTTAGTTTTATATTCGAGTTTTTTGTTTGAAAAATTATGAACATTTCATTGCTCTAAATGAGTTAGGCACCTGATAATGCCAGCTCAAGGTCAATGACCACAGTAAATGTGCTAATCTGAAAAATGTCCTAAAATATTTTAAAAGTGGGGAGGGAAAAAAATCAAATCACAAAAGAACAAATTCGTTACATAGAAAATGCACTTCGCTACTTGGAGGTTATTTTACAAAGAAAATAGAAAAATGTTCTTGCTTCCAAGGAAAAGTTTGTAAAATAGAGAAATTCGTCAAATAGAGGTTCGTTCTATACAGATTCTACTATAAGTATTTCTTTCAAAATGTTGACGACCAACTTTAGGGATAGAAGTTTCCAATTATTATGATAAATATTTCATGGTTCAGTAATTCGTCTAGTATATAAAATGAAATTTATAAAAATAATTACGTATTTACATATTTGAATTACAATCTAAGTTTTGGAAACTGATATATCACTAAAAGTGAATTAATGCTTATTAACATCACAATATAAAGAAAAACGAGAGCTACTGGCGATGGATCTCGAAATTTTGAATCACTTTCAAATAACTAGAACAACACCTGAGCTGACCCCATTCTCCTAACTTCCACACCACGCCAACGTGGGGACTTTGAGCCTCGACAGGTTTTACGTGCCTCATCCCTCTACATGGAGGTGTATTTTGTGGCATTAGGACTCGAGCTCATGATACGCCGGCTAGGAGTCCATGACGCTGATCACTAGGATAAGTTGCCACGATATATCACTGAAAACCAAATTGATTAGAAAAGGAATTAATTAGAAAATTAATTTTGGAGAGAAAGGGTTAACCGTAGCACCCCTGAGAGATTAATTTCTAAAAATTTCATTGCTATAAGAAATCTATGGCTATAGAAAATTTTTAAATATCTCTAAACAATGTAAAAATACTTATTCGAAATAATTCGAAATGATAGAATTCGTAAATAATTATATCAAAAAAGGAAATCTCAAAAAGGCTTACATAAACGAGATGAAGCAGAAATTAAAATACCTTTTTTTTTTATTTAATCAGTAAATTTAAAATTTAAATTTTAGAGCTATTTCACATATTCCCGCATTGGGAGGTAAAACAATAATAAAGCTTAGCTGGAGAAAAACAAAATGATGCATTAAAATGAAAAAGTAAGACGTAAGTTGCAACTGAAAGTCACGAATCATAAATTCTAAGAAATAAATTACAAATTCTAAGTCTGTAAAAATATTTAGAGTTATAAACTATCAATTTTTTTCCGACCGAATTAGTTAACATTATAATCGCCGAAATAAACAGCTCAAAAAAGTTATGTTCCTCTTATATATTTGCTGCGCACATGGTCATTGTTATTTTATTATATTAAAATGTATATGCAATAATAATTGCTAAATAAATTCTAATTTTTTTAATACAAAATTTGTTAGAGGATCCGAAGTCGGATTTCAAAAATTCCGGTAAGTTTACCGGATAATGCATATTCCCGTCCCATGCATGGACAACGAACTGACATTAGAAACAAGTAAATTGCATTAAAATTACGCTAAAAAATTATTTTATTAATAAACACAATACTTTAAATTTTCTTTTTTTATATATTTTTGTAATTCTGATCTAAATTAGTCCAGGTAGATTCAAATATTACTAACCTTTCATTAATTCTTAAAAAAAAAAAAAAAAACTTTTCTCATGTACTGATTAAACACATTTAAATTATCTGGTTTCTACGGTTTCTATGAATTATTTTTTTATTTCGAATAACTTGAAAGGGAAAGATGTATTCTAGAAGAAGAAAAAAAAGTTAAATGTATTGATCTTGTAAGGACAAGAGAGTATTGTCCCCATGTCCTGTGGAAAAGGTGCACTGACCACCAGTCATTTCGTTCAGCACTGTTCTTACAGTGCACCCTTTTATCCGGCCATTCAATTCCAGTATTAAGCCTTCGATATGGTGTCCGAGGCCATATTTCGGAAAAGAAGGGATTTGTCGACCCCCTCCTTCCATCCTGGGGGACACATTCTGACTCCTTTATGGGCTGAGAGAGGGTTAACGCTTCCTCCTCCCCTCCTCCCCATGTACTTCGAATCGATGTTCCAACTAGAGAATAAATGAGAGAAAAAAGAACTTTGAGTAACATACTAAGAATACAAATCTCAAATTTGAAATTCAAAAGAAAAATTTCGAAACGATTATTTACAGTTTTCTAAATTATGACGTAGTCATTTTGCCATTACCTCGTATAGAAAATTATACTATGTTTTTCTTAAATTAAATGTCAAGCTATTATTGCATTTTCAATTCGAAGGTGGATTTATGAATATCTAGCAATTTTGGCGTCCATTTTAGGTAAACTTCTTGTAAAAGAATAAAGGAACTCATTAGAGAAAATTCTGGTTCTTTAAATTTTTAATAGACCTCTTATATGCAAATACTGAGATTTAATTTTTTAATAAAACTATTGAATTAAACAATTATAATGATGTATAATGGGCACTACAGATGCTTAATTTTCAGCGCAATTCAAATAATTCATGTTCAGCAATAAAATTTGTTCTTGCTTAAGGTATCCGACTACGTTCGGAACCGTTAATTTTCTCAAAAGCGTGTAAATAATAATATTTATGATATTTAGTGTCATTTAGATTAGAAAATGTATATAAAATTGTTTTTAGAATATTACTAGAATAAAAAATTATTTAAATACATTTTGATAAAAAATGAACGTAGAATGACCCATTTTCAAAATATTCTCCTTTTGTGGAAAATGCTTCTATTATTATAATATTTTGCCTGTATATAGCTCAGACCTCTATTTGACCCTAGGCTCAACTAGAATTTTTGAAATATATAACTTAGAAGTGGGTTAATCCATATTTTACGACAACAGAGGGGAGCAATTTTAAGAAAAAAACGCCAATAATTATTTCAATTTTCGGTTCAATTTTCGGAATTTTTCAAAAAATCTAGTTGAGTCTCTGTAGAGAGGTCTGAGCTATATACAGACAAAATATTATTATAATAGAAGCATTTTTCACAAAAGGTGAACATTTTGAAAAAAGATTATTCTAAGTTAATTTTTTGCCAAACTATTGTATTTAAATAATTTTTTTTTGTCAAAATGTCCTTAAAACAATTTTATGCATGTATTCTAATCTAAGTGACACTAAATATCATGACAATTATCCATTTATGCGCTTTTTTAAAATCACGGTTCCGAACGTAGTCGGATGCCTTAATAGGAGCTGCTATGAACTCTCAATCCTGGAATTTCACAATCTTACCTTTCTGTTTTGAAACTCGTCATAAAAATGAAGGTGAAAATAGTAACTAACCTTTTATATGAATGTTAGGAAAAGCAAATTAATGTGATGTCATGTAGCTGATGTAATTCTATCAACATTGACCGGACTGCCCTTCCATAACACTTATTCATTATCATCGTTTCCTAACCTCTATCTCACAGTCAAATCTCATAAAATATCTAAAATAATATAATTTTCCAATTTTTAATTGGCCTCTGTAGCGCGCACAGGAATTTTTCGAGGAAGGTGGGGGGGGGTGGTAGGGTCCAGGGTCGAAAGTCCACCATGCTCGTATCATGCACCAATACGCCGCCAAACATATTCCTTTGATTTTGTCGATTTTCAAGAACAAAAAACAGTACAGAATTAAATATTGAATAAATAATTAGCCTTAATTAATAAAATTAATTATTAATAACAACTACTTTATTAAAGGATTTATTATTAGGATTATAATTCAATTGAAAAAAAAAAACGTTGTGTACATCACTGATTTGCATTAATAGTCTCAAGAATGAAACGAAGAAAATTATTGGTTTTCTCTTATTGAATAAAAAAACATCTTGAAATAAATATAACAATATATTTTATAATATTTTCCGTTGATTGACAAAGATTTAAATAAAGGAAGACCAGGGTATGCTAGAGCAAGGGTAGGCAGACCATGGCTCTTTGCATATGTCGCAGGGAAATGATTAAATTAGGTATTTCATCAAATCCCTAAGGGAGATGATCAATTCACAGAAGATGTTAAAATAAGAGCTCTGTAAGGTGATTTCCCTAAGGAAAGTAAGTGATTTGATCAAATCCCTAACCTGTTTCAGTGAAATGGTGAAATAATATTGTCAAGAATTTAAAGGTATTTATTTAGCAAATATAGTGCATTATTAAAAGTAGAGTAATTAATACAAGAATAATCATTGAATTACAAATTACTTATTCGAAATTAATTAACAAAATAATTTGATGATAAAGCTAGTATTTTTTTTTTTAAAAAAAAGGATATTTGTAATAGAATTTCAAAAAATTTTAAAAAAATTATACATTAATGTAGTACTTCAGAAGTATCCTGCTTTATTTGTAACATCTTTTTATAGTTATTATTTCCCTTTTTAAAATAGCTTTCTTTTATAATCAAAAAGCTTTTTTTTTTTATCTATAAAAGGGGTGTGGTAGAATTCCCTAATTTGTTTATTTACATTCTTCAACTGAAGTGTTATACAGTTTCTAATTTTCAAGCATACAAAAGTGATATATAAATCGAAAGATAATATTGCAAAGAATATAACTAAATAAAACTAAAAAAGGATATTTAGGTCATTTTGTTTTGGTGCGTCACTTCAGAAGCCCGACGCTGCCTAGCACTGACGCGGAGAGTGGGGTGATAAAAGCGAGTGGTAATAAGCGGAAACAGAGCTCTACAAATACTGACTTGTTCATTTCATCATTTCACTAAAACAGTTCGGGGATTTGATCAAATCACTTACATCAGGGAAATGACCTCAAAGAGACGTTATTTTAACATCTTCCGTGAACTGATCATTTCCCTTAGAGATTTGATGAAAGCCCTAATTTCATCATTTTCCTGCGACACATAGATGGTTGTAGCTTTTCAGACATTTTTCTGTATGTATTCATCAAGAAAATTAATATGTCTCCTAAAAGAATCATTATTCTCCTTCTTTTTCTTTATACTAGTGCTTCTCAAACTTTTAATTTTTACGACCCAAATTTCCAACATAATTTTCATCCCGATTCCTCCCCATACTGAATACATTAATACTGTACTTTGACGCTAAAGCTATAATATGACCTTTTAATTATGAACCTTACAAATGATCAGATAAGTATTAGATTTTGTATATGTTGCTTTTAAGTAATAGATATTTTTAGTAAGTTACTTTTAAAATTCATAGGATAAATATTATATCTCTATCCAACTATTAATTCTTAAATTGAAACAGATTTCTACAAACATTCACCGTGTATTTTATTTTTTGTTACCGTAAAATCCAGCGTGTAACGCGCACTTTGGACACAAAAAATGTGATCGAAATACAAGGGTGCGCTTTATACGCCGGGTATAAAAACGATAGCTTTAAAAAATAACAAAAGAGATCAGCATAAAATTTTTTTTACTTTTACGCATATCGAAATACTGTTTATTTAAAAGAAATGATATACCTTATGAACTAAAAGAGATCTAGTTCTAGAAATATACTACTATTTCAGAAGTCTGGCATTATTTCTCGAATAAATGACTTCAAAATATAAGAACGTTGTATACAAAATTTCAGATTTCTTCTTAAAAAGTGAGGTGCGCGTTATACGCCGGATTTTACGGTATGTCATAATGTATTTTGTTTTGCTTCCTTTCAGTAAATTAATAATTTTTAATATCTTTTATTCTTGACTTTTCAATATACTCCCGCCTCTCACCTAGGGGTATCACGCTCCTTAGGGAGAATCGCTGCTTAAAAATAATCTGTAGAAAGAATTCACCTGTATTATTTACATATACAGTCAAATATGTATATACTAACTGGTTTACGACGGTTACTTCTGCATTTAATTGTTTTCCATTTACAGAGTTTTTTTAGAATAAGTGAAAAGTCTAGAATTAGTTCTGAAGTAGTAAAAGTCGAACTGACTGGTAAAAAAGCAACCATGGGAAGACACTCCTCAATATGATTTTCGACAACGATTAATTTGTATATATCAATACGGAAGCACTCATAGATGAACTAGAGATGCATTTAAATCTCCAATAGATGATACAAAAACACATTCTATATATCTTATGACATGCTGAAGGATTGACAAAAAAGATTGTTGAAATTATTTTTACGTGAAAAAATAATTAACGTCAATTTTAATTATTAGTCTAAAACATGAAACTTCAGGACAAAGCGCTTACGGTATTATTCATTCGGAATTTTTTTTACCAAAGCTGGAAAGTTTCCTACAGTATGATATTTTGACGATACTTGTGTTCTTGCACTGAAAGACACATGTCTTCTGTAGTTTTTAGTTTTCGAAGGAAACGGAAAATGTTACTTTGTGTAGAAAATTATTTAAATATTGTAACTAATATTAATTAGAGAGAGCACGATAGTTCTGATCATGGCCGTGACCTAAGCCTTTCCCCTCCTGCGCACGCACATGCAAATTATACATAATCTTTGATACCTTAATTGATCAGTATTAACTTATACATGGGAAACTAGGTCGTTTCGAACAGATGAGAACATGATAATTATCTACGAAAGAAAGATTTATTTTTGTAGGAATTCAGGAAAATGGCCCATAGCAAAGAAGATCGAATTTCGAGCTTTTTTACTCATATAAAGTATCTGACATCGTTAACTTAATCAAGATACAACGAATTAAATGGGCAGGCCACGTTGTCAGAAGGGGCGAATGCCACGCCACTAAAAAATTCTTCAATGCCCAATCAAAAGGCAGGTCAAATCTTAAATGGATTGATGTCCTAGAAAAAGATTTCCTAGTTTGGAGAACTAAGAATAGAAGAACACTAGCATGAAGGCTGTCCTGGAAAAGACTACTTGAGAAGGCCAAAGCCCACCCTGGGCTGTCGGGCCACTGAGGAAAGAAGGATACCTTATCTTGTTTCTCTTACAACTTCGCTCTTCTCTCGAAAGCTTGCTGCCCCCTGTTCTTATATGAATCAAGGTCACAACATTGTTTTTTGAATATACATAAGTTAATACTTGGATATAGCAGAACTATAATATTTGATTTAAAGTGGTTAAATCTTTTTATGTGTCCAGTCTTATTTAAAACTCTGTTTTTCTACATACAAAATATTTTTCACTGTATTTACATCACAAAGAAAATTACAGATATTCTGATAACTTTCCTTAAGACTTCTTTCCTCATTTTCAATAAAGTTTGGGCTTCAATGACCCCAGGGAGGGGGCGTTGAATAGCATCAACTCGTGGTAAAACGCATAAAAAGAAAGACTAGGTTAAAAGAAATAAAATCCAATTTCAATATGAACTAGAAACCCCAAACGCTCCATGTAACAAAACATCGAAATCCGAAAGAGCTGTTACCAACCCACACCAACTCTAAAGGGGGCGCGCAACAGAATATTTTCCGCTATTTATTTTTATCTCAGGCTGTAAAAGATAAACGCAGCAGAAACAGATTTAAACTTCTTCCTAGAAGTCTTCAAAATGACTCTAAACCACTTCAAGTTTATAACCGCCCCGAAGCTGTTGAAAAGTACTTTGGAAATTTGCATCTCAACAACCCATCCACACTACCGAAGGGAACTGTCGCGAAATTCCAGCGCCGGCTGTTGCCAAACGCCTTAACCAAAAACAGAACTCTCTTTCGCTATACTATCCCTCCATCCTCTTTTGAAGCCACACATATATATATATATATCCTTGCAGCTTCGCAGTCTAAATAGCAGAAGGGTTTTCGGGGAGCCATATAGCTAAGTACTCCCACGAACTGTCTATAATTTAAAATTCAAGATCCTGTCTAACTTTGTGCCGTGGTTTAATCACCGTTCCAGGAATAATACAGCAAAACAACAGAACGTAAAACCGGAATCGGCTTGCCCCTGCATAATTTTGCTCCTCTCCGCGATTGTCATATTCACTGCACCAACAGCTGGTCAGAACTGAAAATTGCCCAGTTTTCGTTAATCGTTCTGTTTCCATGGTAACCGATCATTTGCGATGCCATATGGGGGAAGTGATGGATGATAACCAGGGAAGGGGGGCATTGTTGTCGTTTTATTAGAGGGCTTAAATGTCGTGGAGCATTTATGCAATTTGCTTTGTTGCTGTGGTGATGTAACATGTTCGGATAGTGCTTGACAAATGAGACTAGATCGCTTTGAACACATGTATTGCGAAATTATTATACAAGAAATGACTGGAAAGGCTACATTCTGTTTAAATCTAATACAAAAGATTTTATGTGTTTTTTCTTTTCTTTTCTTTTTTTTTTAGTGTAGAAAAGTTTGGATATTTTTTCATGAGAAATTTGGTGTTTTTTAATGCAATAGTAATGCAATTATTTCGGCGTTTTATTTTAAAACAATCAATAAAACATTTTTGTCTACGGAAATCTTTAAAGAGTGTCGTTCCGAAGTGTGTAATTTTTCTTTATTTTTCTTTATTTAATTTTTCCTTTTATATGCTTTATAAAATTGCCTTTTGCTATAGCATCTTAGTTTGTATATTTACTTATGTTTTCTAAAATCGAGCTTCATATACTGATTTTTAAAAATTTACACTATATCAAAAATAATAAAAAAATTTTAAAGTTGTGAACAATAACAAAAATTTTAATATTTGAATAGGAAACATAAGTTGATTTAAAGGGAAAAGGATTAACATTTGATAATAATAATTGCATGGTTTTCGTTTTCAAAATTACCTAACGAAATATTCACGAAAAACTAATAATTATTCAACACCAGATGTAAATTTTGTTTGCCATGTAAAAAATGCAATGCTTGCATATTTTTCTTTCAATATCAAAATGAAAAAAAATAAAGATTTTAAGACTACGCATTTTTATGAATCACATATTAACCCTTTATCTACCGACGATACTTATAAGTACCACTCACTTTAAAATTACATAGAATAATCATTTTTACAAATACTCTGACGGTACTTAGCAGGAATATTCTTTTAAATCTACTCTTCCAAGATATATGGCAGTACGAGTTCTATGATGAGTATTTTAAGGGGGAATCCGAATAGTTTTATAGCACTAACTGCGTTTTCAGTGGATTGCGAAGATTGTCCTTTTTGTTCCGAAAAAATAGTTAATGTCAAAAGGTAAGTGTTTTATTTTATTTATTTATTTATTTTTGTATGTTAATGAAGACGTTAGAAAACGATTTGACTGTTTATTTTAATTGAACAGTGTATATAATTAATTTTACAGTTGAATATCTTTAATTATTTAATTAGCTCTAAAGGATTAAATTTCCCAAAGTTGAGTATTTTGTTTATGTATGTTCCTTAATTTTCAATGTAGTGATTCAAAAAAGAAAAATATATTGCATAAAAAAAACTGCAGAAATCGTAATGTGGTAGAAAAAGGGTTAAAAAGGTTAATAATATTTTCCTGTTAATGTATGTACACGTATTCTATTCTAAAATTATATTTACAGAAACACATCGGAAAAGCTTAATTACATTAGTGCCTTTTTTAAATGTTTTAATTAGTAATTTTCCTTTTGTTCAAATTTTCCGTCGAATGTTAAATATTCACAATATTTATCAATCAAAATATAAATCAAAACTTATTTATTAATGTTCAGTTATTGGAAAAAACTAGTAAATCACTATTATTGTTATAATGATCCTTATATAGTACAATTTTCTTTTGTAAGTAAATAAGTTTTAAATGCCGACAAAAAAATGCTAATTATAAATTTTTATGACAAATATTTAATTAAAAAAAACACTTCATTTGTCACTTTGTGTAATTTCGAATACGATCTTGACTTTTAACTGTTTTCTGAAAGACAGGTAAACGTTTCTTGTCAGCAATATTGAGAAACAAAACGAAGGAAGAAAATTAAAATACCTTAAACCAAAATATGGTAAAAAAAAATCTCTCAATCAATATATAAGAATAGAATATGCCAGATCCAGTGAAGTAGTTTTCTGTATTTAAAAAAAAATATAACAATAAATAAAGGCCTAGAGTTTAAAAGAAATTCCTATTCCCAAGGTATTTCCAGAGAGCTTGTTATGTAACACTATAATTCCATAGAAAAGAATATTGAGACATTTAAAAGTCAACTGGAAAATGAAACTCAAAAAATCAGTTAAAAATTTGAGAATATCTACTCAAAAAATTGCTTAGCTAAAAATTTATTTAGATAACTGTGCAAGAGAAAGTAAATCCTCTCGAATTAATAATGAAGCGTCTTTTGTTTTATTTAACTACCTATTATAATATAGAATAATGTAGAATTAAACAGTTTTTTTTTCTTTTTTCGAAAATAACAAATATAAATACATTTTGAAATAAATGTTTTTACCACTGAATATAATAATGCATAATAATGCAAAAATACATTTAACACTGAATTAAGAAGAAAACTTAACCCAAGGCAATTGAATACTACCCAAAATGTAAGAATTATGCAGACTTGAAATCACCTGAAATTCTTTATTCGAAAAATTAATCAGCCAATAAATTTTCTTAATCCACTGCTTTAAAAATACTGTCCCCTCCAAATTCCCTGCTCCCAAATAGTTCACATCCTACCTCGTATCTAATACACTCGATTCACATAAGAACTAGCCGGGCAGCTGCATATTTCCCTCCCCCCCCCTCCTTTTTCAA
>BMAV01006003.1:39026-70728 GCA_019973955.1 Trichonephila inaurata madagascariensis
GATGTGAATATATTTTTCAGGAATACTTTGATTTCTTACCATTCATATTAAATTAAATACAAGTACTTTATTGTGGTTGAAAAATAATAAATTTCTGATTATCCTGAGCCACTCTTTAAAATAATATATATCTTTTTTCTTTCCTTTTTTTTTTTGGCTGGGTTATAAACTTTCATATAATCACAATAACTGTATCAAATTTATAAATAATAATAATAAATTAAAGTTTAAAAACCAAAAGATTACACAAATTAAGCTTATTTAACATAATTATGAAGGCATATATGATTTTAAAAAATATATACGTAGGCAAATTAGAAGTATGTTATGTTTAATTCAGATGCTTCTTTGCTTTGTCTACGACCTAACAAGAAAAGTACTTTTACAGCAAACAATAAAGTCAAGTGTTACGGTTTTACAAGAATTGAAAAAGTGAACATGAAATGATTCATTTATATTAACTACTTCCCTGTTTTGCCCGAACACCGCTTGGCACTTGAAATGGCACTTCTCTGATTTTCCCGAGCGGCGCTCGGGCAACACTTTTTTCTACTCTATTCGTCTGATTTGTCCGTAATTTTTGCACGTTTAGTGTGCAATGTTTCTAAAAGATGTTTCTAATAGTCGAGTAAAGTTAGGATTAAAAAAAAATGTCTAAGTCGGTTTCAAGGCGAAGTTTTGCTGCATTCTTTTAGATTAAATAAGGCTGGGATTTTCTTTTTACAAGCTCGGTGTACCGCAAGCTATAAACACTATTTCTTTTAAATTTTGAGCTTAAAATAGAAGACAAATGAGTGATTATGAGAGAACAGAAAATAATTCTGATGTTGACTCAGATAGTGAGTCTCAAATTTTTGTAAAGATTCTGGAAGTAATGAAAGTTCTTTTGTTGTGTAGATAGTATAAATCAGCATCTCACAAATTATCCAATAACAAAAAACAAAAACAAAAAGAGGCAGACAGAAAAATATTCTTTCATCTTTTAAGTACATCATTGTGGAATGTTTTCGTTTTATATCGGAAACTGGGAGGAAAATTATCTCATCTAAATTTCCTGCTTGATATTATAGATCACCTTATTGAAAGAAATGGGACGATAAAAGAGAAAAAAAGGACCACCAGGAGTTTTGCCCAGCCTCTTACGGTTGACAGAAAAAAACTTTTTTGAAATGATTCCTTCCACCGACAAAAAATTGAGACTAACAAAGCAATGTTTTGTGTGTTGGTTGAAAAGAAACGATTTTGGAAAATAGGTGAAAAAAGAAATACGATATTTTTGTTCCGATTGCAATGTTGGACTATACTTGTCTCCCTGTTTTAAAATTTATCGCACAAAAATAGAATTTTAAGAGAATAATTAACCGTAAGGACACAGTACTATCTTTTTAAATCTAATGTACATTTTTGTGAAATGTTCTTTGGAGTTCGCTTATTTCTTCGGAAAAAAGCCAACTTTAAGGAAAAATATGTTTTTTCAATGAAAATAAAAATTAGCATAATTCTTTAAATTCAATATTTATAACATTTCTGACTGCTGATTTGAGTTTATATAATTGATTTCGTCTTAAAAAAATCTTTACAAAAAATATGCTTATTTTTTGACATAATATGACAGGAAAAAGAAGCAGTTAAGTGGTTAAGTAACTTTTAATTTTTTTTACTTGTAAAAAAGGATTTATTTTTCTAGGTAATAAATTATTCTCAATGCTCAATTATAAAGTTATTTTTACATTTTATCACATTATCCATTCATTCTTTATTACGATTTCCTAAACTCATCATGAATAAATATTTATTCATATATTCGTGTAAAAAAATTCGTGCAAAAAATATATATTGCATCTATAGAAAAACAGAAGACTGGTTCCCATCCGAAGAAGCACCGAAAATAATACAGTAAATCATGAGTTTTCTTGTAGGATCTTTAACATTTTATTGCATAAGGATTGCACTTGTATCATATAAAATAAATTATCACTTGAAAAAGAAAAGAACAAGTCACTAATTCATGATCTCAAAAATTAGACAAAATAATATGAGTAACACCTAAAAATATTTTATTCATTGTCACTTTCTGATAATAAAAGCATGTGTCTGCGTAAGACTGTAATTTTACTGATATACTAGATTACCGTCTTTGAGCTCCATTAGGGTGAAATTTTTCCTAAAGTCTCTTGAATTTTCCATATTCGAGTTAGATTCTTCATCTCTAATGTCGCAGCTATAAAAATAAAAATAAATGAAAATTTTCTTCTTAGAGTTTAGTTCGATCATGCCAAATCAAAGTAGTGCAAAAAGAGATTTTTTTCCCTTCTAATTCGTATTAAGGTATCCGACTACGTTCGGAACCGTGATTTTGCAAAAGGGTATAAATGGATATTATTTATGATATTTAGTGTCACTTAGATTAGAAAATGTATATAAAATTGTTTTAAGGATAGTATTATTATAAAAAATTATTTGTGCAATATTTTGACAAAAAATGAACATAGAATGACTCATTTTCAAAATATTCTTCTTTTGTGAAAAATGCTTCGATTATAATAATATTTTGCCTGTATATAGCTCAGACCTCTGTACAGAGGCTCAACTAGAATTTTTGAAATATATATCTTAGAAGTGGGTTTATCCATTTTTACGACAACAGAGGGGAGAGATTTTAAGAAAAAAATGCCGATATTTATATTTCAAATGGTTGTAACTCTGAAAATAATGTGAATTTTTCAAAACTCATAGTTGAGCCTCTGTACAGAGATTTGAGCTATATACAGGCAAAATATCATTATAATAGAATCATCTTTCACAAAAGAAGAACATTTTGAAAAAAGGTTATTTTAAGTTAATTTTTAGCCGAAATATTGTATTTAAATAATTTTTTTTTGTCAAAATGTCCTTAAAACAATTTTATACATGTATTATAATCTAAGTGACACTAAATATCATGAAAATTATCCATTTATGCGCCTTTTTAAAATCACGGTTCCGAACGTAATTGGATACCTTAAGGATCCTACAACGTTTGGAAACGGGATTTTTCAAAAGCCTACAAACGAATATTTTTTTTAATATTTAATGTCACTTGTTAGATTAGTATACACGTATAAAATTGTTTTAAGGGTGTTTACTGTTAATGTTAAAGAATTGGATCCGAATGCGGAATATTTTTTGAGATACAAAAGTATTCAAACATTAATATTATATTCTGGTTTCACTATCCTATAGAAAATCCCTTATTTTATCATATTACTCATTTTTATCCGAGTTGACACATTTTTTCTTTTATAAAATGTGTTTCACAATTTTTCTCTTTTACCGTAATGCTAAGAGAGCAATCCTTTTACATGTTAAAAGAAAAAAATTATTATTTATGAAATGTTTTGAAATTTTAAAAACATTATATTATAAACAAATGTATGAGTTGTAATGTTACAAATTTTGATGAAAATACAGACATTTTTCTGCCCGAAAATGTGCTCCACGTTTTGTTCAAACTCTCGTACATATGGTGAAAACAGCCTTAAGAATTACAATAAAAACTTATTAAATGCGATATTTTGGCAAAAAGATGAACATAGAATTATTTATTTTCAAAACATTCTCCTTTTATGAAAAATGCTTCTATAATAATAATATTTTGCTTTTTGATAGTAAGACTTCTCCAGAGAGCCTGAACTAGGATTATTGAAAAATTCACATTTTTTTTTCAGAGTTACTACCAATTGAAATAATAATCAGTGTTGTTTTTCTAAAATGTTTTCATTCTGAAGTATTAAAATATGGATAAATCCACTTCTAAGTTATATGTATTTCAAAAATCCTAGTTCAGGCTCAGTTTTTCATAAAAGGGGAATGTTTTGAAAATAAATAATTCTATGTTCATTTTTTGCCAAAGTATTGTATTTAAACACTGTTTTATCGTAAC
Source organism: Trichonephila inaurata madagascariensis (assembly GCA_019973955.1). Classification (NCBI taxonomy): domain Eukaryota; kingdom Metazoa; phylum Arthropoda; class Arachnida; order Araneae; family Nephilidae; genus Trichonephila; species Trichonephila inaurata. The sequence continues at coordinate 42,949 of BMAV01006003.1, forward strand.
AATATTCTTAAGACAATTTTATACGTGTTTTCTAATCTAAGTGACACTAAATATAAAAAATATTTTTATTTGTACACTTTTGCAAAAATCACGTTTCCGAACGCAAAGTCGGATATCTTAAATCAAATTCGCATAAAAGTAGTTCGTGTAGTAACAGAATTGAGTGTATAATTAAAAGAGTACTTTTAAAGTAATAAGAGAAATAATTTCTGATTATTTAGCCTCAATATTAAGGTATCCAACTACGTTCGGAACCGTGATTTTAAAAACGCGCATACATGGATAATTTTCATGATATTTAGTGTCACTTAGATTAGAATACATGTATAAAATTGTTTTAAGGAAATTTTGACAAAAAAAAAAAATTTTTTTTTTAATACAATATTTCGGCAGAAAATTAACTTAGAATAATTTTTTTTCCAAATGTTCTCCTTTTGCGAAAAATGCTTTTATTATAATAATATTTTGCCTGTATATAGCTCAGACCTCTGTACAGAGTCTCAACTAGAATTTTTGAAATATATAACTTAGAAGTGGGTTTATCTATATTTTACGACAACAGAGCGGAGCAATTTTAAGAAAAAAACGCCAATAATTATTTCAATTGGTGGTAACAATGAAAATAATGTGAATTTTTCAAACATTCTAGTTGAGCCTCTGTAGAGAGGTCTGAGCTATATGCAGACAAAATATTATTATAATAGAAGCATTTTTCACAAAAGGAGAACATTTGGAAAAAATTATTCTAAGTTAACTGTTTGCCAAAATATTGTATTTAAATAAATTTGTTTTTGTCAAAATGTCCTTAAAATATTTTTATACATGTATTCTAATCTAAGTGACACTAAATATCGTGACAATTATCCTTTCATACGCTTTTTTCAAATCACGGTTCCGAACGTAGTCGGATACCTTAAAATAAACCTATTTAAAACAAATATCTTTTCTAAAGAATATCATAAATGACACTTTTTACATACAGCTAAAAAAAAATTCAATTTAAAAGAATATTTTTTCTTTATAGACATATTTAATTTTCATCATAGGGAACATAAAACATTTTCATCATGTCATCTCAACAAATTTATACTTTTCAAAAATAACCCCTGAAATCCCACCGAGATATTCATTTCTAATATCAGGTATGAAACATTCGGTAAATGACCCTTTTATGAAAAGCCACTTTGACCACATGTGTACCCACAATGCAGCAGTTGTTCCCCTGTCACAGACAACTCTGCGATCCCTGTGGGGAGGGATGGAGAGAGCAGTAAATAGACAAGTGAGCAATTCGAAAAGCGGTGATAGGGGGGTGCCTGACAGGGGCGATTATCAATCAAGCGTGGAAATAGCTCTCTGCTGCTTGCAAATTGCGGCCTACCGTGTAATTACCATAGAGAAGTTGCATTAGGGGGTGGAGGTACATGAATTAAAAGGTACGTACCACAACGAGTTGTCGAAAAGGCATCGCGTTTAACTTCTCTTCAAGTCATTTAGAGTTCTGGGTATTTAGGAGTCCCGTTCTGTGTGTTCTCGTTAGCTGATGGTTTTAATCACCTGGTTTTAAGATGTCCTTAGCTGGACATTGGGTCGTAAGGGTTCTACTTTTAGGGACCGTATTTTGTGAAGTAATGAGGGAATAGGGATTTATTTGAATCTTCCCTCTGTCTTTAAATAAGAATTTTAGTTTTGATTTAATCAGATTTAAGGAAAGCATGTAAGATTTACTGGCTAAAATTTAAATTGATGTATTCTTACACGGAAAGTGAATCAAATTTTTATAGCATTATGAATAAATTTTAAATATTTGTACATATTTTTATAGTATTTATTTTTAGTGTTATTAATTAATATGAGCTGAGATAGATGACTTTCGGTTTGAAGATATACAATTGGTATTTGAATTCTAAGTATTTCCAATTATTATGATTGTAACAGAGTTTTTTCTTTAAATATACAAAGTCTTCTTTATTAATTTCACTTGCAAAATGATTAATATTCTAAAAAATATGTTAATAGTTTTATAGATAAAAAAAACTTTATACTGGTATGCTATAAAATACGTAGTTTCGTACTGTAGAAGAGGCTGACCTTTTTTTATCAATCAGCTTTTACTTGTTATTTATTCCAGGTACTATAAATGCATTTTTGAAAATAATAAGTTAAACTAAAAAACGAATATTCCCTTATTGAAAATTAAAAAAATTCTGTAAAATATTTTAAAATAAATTTAGACTCATTAAAAATGCTCCAATTTATTTTGACATTATTGTGTCAAAAGTATCAGCAACAAATATTATGTCATTCTTTTTTATATCTCTCACAGCACATTTTTCTTCAATTATTCAGATTTTCGAAACTATCCCTTGCAGAACTTTGAAACTAAGCTAAAAGCAAAATTTTAAAATCAGATTTTAGAAGTAATTAATTTTAAAAATTAATTTATATCACTATTTTTCATTTTTTTTTAAATAAAACTTTGAAGTAATTTAATAATTCCGAACTTGAAGTGAAAATAATTTTCTTTTGTTTCATTTATCACTTATTTTGATACTCAAAAATTTAAGTTCCACTACAGATACTGAGATTAAACCTCCTTCTTTACATTCTAATATGAAGTAATGTTAAAAAATCTTTAAGTAAAATATATAACACTTATATTTACCCCATTTCTTGTTAAGTGATCTTCATAAAAATGAAATAGAATAAGGACAATAACAATGAGACTTGCAACAATACCACTAATTTAATGACTGTAAAGGCAATGAAATACTGAAACTGTGAGAATAATTAGAATTACTAATCGTTTTCTACGTTTAAAAATCTGATAAGCATTTTTAAACAGCTATTATGGTCTGTGGAGTTGCATAATTATTGATTTTTCCAGTGCAATGTATTATCAATTCTTCAAAAGAAAATTCCATTTTTTTTTATCGCAAAAAGATCTTTTTCTAACGAAATAAAAAAAAGAAAGAAAATCTACGCCATATATCATGACAAGAGCTAATAATTTCAGCATATAAACATACATTTTGTTAACTCCACAAACTTATTAATGTTTTTAAACAACCTGTTAATGAGACAATGCCCAACAGTTAAACACTTTTAGTTGGTAACTCTGTATGAAGTGCATGCGTTAAAATACATTTAAATAATGTATTACATGTATAAATGGTTTTTCCTATCATAAGTTAAATTTTTAATAAAAAAAATATACCATTTTAAAACGAAAGTCAAATTACAGTTAATGATTAACTTAAACCTTTACCGGACTATTTTTTTCTAGAGATTGTGCATTAAAATATTTTTGGGGACTAGATTTATTTAAGAAAAGGATTTCACATTTACCTTATTAGGTAAACTTATTTTGATTTTTACCATCCATTGTGTGCCATTGAAAAAGCCTTTACATACCTTTTTTTTTCTTTTACCTCTACCCACATGAGATTTCTAAAATATATTTTGTAAATACTAAAACCTTCAAAAGGAATAGTGAATTAGAAATATTTTATAATCTTAAGTGATGATGATGTAATTAAGAGTTACTTCAAATTATTTCCCCTAAAATTTATAAGAACATTGATCACTACATAGTAAACACAACAAATTTATGAAATATTACATATTTGAAAATGTTACAATATGTAAAATAGATTATAAATTAGACAGATGAAGATGACTTATAAAGAGATTGGATTAATGAATTTGTGGTAGTGAGTATATTTACTACGGCCGGTATATATAAAGAATTAAATACCAAAATAAAAATTAAAAATAAATGTTTAATTTGCGAAATTTTTAATTTGAAATACCTTTAGTCTGAATTATCTATGATTGTAAAGTTCTCGTATTGTTATAAATAATCTCGATTCTGCTGTAAAAACATGAAAAGATTTTAATTCTGCTAAATCTGAAAAGGCTTCTTTAATCTGTAAAATGAAAAATATTCATAGCATAAAGCGGATGTTTTTGTGTAATTTATAAATTTTTTTAAATTATGATCTAATGATAAAAATATCAGTGTTGTTTTGTAGCAGAATGGAAAATTTTTACTAAAAAAAAGTTTTTAACTATGATTTATTTGTTATCTTTTTCGGAAGCAATCAAAAAATTTCAAACGTCTTACAAGTTTAATATAGTAAAAGAGGAATTTTTGAATAATAAAAATACGATTTACATTTATGTGTTTTATGGTAAGTTCTTTTCCTTTAATGCTCGCTAAAGGTTCAACTAAGTACGCAACAGAATTTTAAAATTCCATTCTTTTAATCAACCCATTTTCAAATCCCACCTTTCAACCGCAACGGGGGCATTCGAATGTTCGTTTTCAGCGACTGGATATTAAGCCTAACGTGGCGGCACTAATTATCTCCCATCATCTGTAGGCGAAGACAGCCACGGCCGCCACTGAAACGGCAATTAACAACAGCGCCACTTGTGGTGAGTGTGGTAATTAACAAGTATCTTTATTAATTAAACCTCGGGATGGAACGAAAAAGGACGAGGGCGAGAGAATGGAACGAAGGCATGGTATGGAACGGAGAGTGGGAGGAGTCGTTCGAAACGACAGTTTGTTCTTTTATTATTAATTGGACGATTTTCCGCCATCGGCGCAGGCGATACATTCATTAGGGGCCGACAGCTGGTCTCGAAAGTTTCTGTCACCAGCGCAGCCGGCCGTGGTTGCAGTTAAAGCGAGCGCTCGCAAGAATTATACCCGGCTTGCCGGTGCGTTTGAAGGTAAGAAAAGAAGAATGTACGATGGAGGTTATTCTTCACTGTCAGCCGTGCTGTAACGTACGAGAGCAAGTGCGGAGTAGGAAAATTCGGAACTATTTATTCCAATAGAAGGGAAACGGGGAATTGTCGGGGTTACTTCCTTTCTTTTCCGGATATTTGTTTCTATTAATGCGATTTGGATGGTTGCTTATGTGATTTCAGTCAAACATAGTAGAATAAATTATATAAATGTAAGAGGAATTGGATGTGCAAGTTACAAACGAAAAAATTCAATTAAATTAGATCACAGACATAATTATCTCTATTAAGAAATTCAAGAACTTTCATCATAAAATCTTTTTTGTCTATCTAGATACAATTTAAATGAAATCCAAATTAGGCATACAGTTCTAAAAATAATAAAATGATATGATAATCTCACTTAAATGAATTCACTAATATATTTCAATGCTGTAACTTAGAAGAATTACATGCTTAGGTATTATTAAATTTCAGAATATCTGTATATATAAAAGAGCAAATTCTTCTTTTGAAAAACAGACAAAAGAACCAACACTCGTTTTTGTGTATTCTTACTTTTGTATTCTCGACGTTTCAGAGTTGTATTTTGTAAAATAAATTTTTTAATCAGAAGTTTTAGAAACTTGTTTCGTGTTCATAGAATAATTTCATTCAAACTATAAATGTTTATTTCATAGTTAAATTTTTTAAAGAAAATCACATAAATATATCCTTTGATAAATAATTGCACCTAAATTTATGGTTTCTAAAGCAGTCTTTAGAACAATTTAACAATATTTATTGGAATTATAAAAGCGTCTAGAGCTTTTTAATATCATGTCATAGAAAAAACAAAAATATAATCGTAAAATTGGGACCATTAGGCGAAGATGTGCATCAGCAAATGTCCCGATCAGGTGGTCAGTCTAAAGATAAGCCCGCTGTGTTTAGTCAACAAGCACAAGCTTGGTACTCATTTATCGACCCACTAAAGGAATAAAAGGCTGAGTCGATCTTGCCCAGGCCAAGGATAGAACCCCGGCCCTGTGGTGTGGAAACGCGATACGCTACCACTCGGCCACTATGAGACACACATTAAAATATATTATATTTTAGAGTGATAACCATCTACTTGATCACTATATTTTTTATTTTAATTTTTTTAAATTTAAAATGACGTCATCTCTTTAGATTGAAAATGTTTATATTACAATAAATTAGGGGGGGGGTTGCCTTAATTTCACAGAAATTAAGGCAAATGATAAGACCCGATATTTTATTTATTAATTTAAGTCTAAACATAGACAAGAAAGAAAATCTGTTAAGCTCGGAGTTTCGATTCCTCATCCCTTCTTAAAAATTCCGAAATTGAAAAGCCTATCTATGATTATTAATTATTTTTTGAACTCATTAAATACACTACCATGTCTCGAACGAAGTATTTATGCTCTGTATTAAAAATTTCATATGACTTAAATTACTTTAAATGCTTCATTTACCTAGAAAAAGGTAAAATTTATTTCTAATTTCTTCGCATTTTAAAAAAGCAGGGCTTCTCAATAATAATATGAACAATTAATTATAATTTTTTTTGGATTCAAAATGAATATAAATACTATAAATGTAATGCGTAATTATCTCCCCTATACCTTTAGTCATCATGTGGAAAAGTTAAGTTAATATAGATCTGTGCTTCAATTTAATAAATTGTTATTTGTACAGAAGTAATTAATTAATATTAGTATAAGTATTTCATTTATTTAAGGAGGCTGACTACGTTCGGAAGCGTGATTTTAAAAAAGTGTATAAATGAATAATTTTTTGATGTTTAGTGTCAGTTGAATTAGAATATACATATAAAATTCTCTTAAGGTATCCGACTACGTTCGGAACCATGATTTTCCAAAAGCGTATAAATGGATAATATTTATGATATTTAGTGTCACTTAGATTTTAAAATGTATATAAAATTGTGTTAAGGATATTATTACAGTAAAAAATTATTTAAGTACAATGTTTTGACAAAAAATGAACATAGAATGACCCATTTTCAAAATATTCTCCTTTTGTGAAAAATGCTTCTATTATAATAATATTTTGCCTGTATATAGCTCAGACTTCTGTGCACAGGCTCTACTAGAATTTTTGAAATATATAACTTAGAAGTGGGTTTATCCATGTTTTATAACAGACGGAAGAAATTTTAAGAAAAAAAACGCCGATAATTATTTTAATGGGTTGTAACTCTGAAAATAATGTGAATTTTTCAAAAATCATAGTTGAGCCTCTGTACAGAGGTCTGAACTATATACAGGTATAATATTATTATAGAAGCATTTTTCACAAAAGGAGAACATTTTGAAAAAAGATTATTCTAAGTTAATTTTTTGCCAAAATATTGTATTTAAATAATTTTTTTTTGTCAAAATGTCCTTAAAACAATTTTATGCATGTATTCTAATCTAAGTAACACTAAATATCATGAACATTATCCATTTATGAACTTTTTTAAAATCATAGTTCCGAACGTAGTCGGATACCTTAAAAATATTATTTTAAAAAATGATTTAAATGCATTTTTTCGCAAAAAATGATATATTTTCAAAACACTTTCCTTTTATGAAAAATGCGTTTTTAAAAATAATATTTTGCCTATATATTATTAGGACTTGCATATCGTGGGGCTAAACTAGGATTTTTGTAAACATTGTTTTCAGAGGCATGGATCCATTGAAATAATAAGTGGTGTTTCTCGTTAAAATTTCTCGACTCTAATTTATTGAAATATATGAATTAAACCCACTTCTATACAATATATTTCAAAAATCCTAGTTCAGCCCCTGTATCTAAGTCTTAGTTATTATATGGGTAAAATTGTATTATTATATACAGAAGCATTTTTTGTAAAAGGAGAATATTTTTAAAATATTTTATTTTTTTCTGCCAAAAAATTGCATTTAAATAATTTTATGCATATATTATAATTTAACTGACATTAAACATCAAAGAAATATCCGTTTGTACGCTTTCTCAAAATTACGGTTCTGAACGTACTAAAACTTAAAATTAACAGGTAATAAAGGGTATTTATAAGTAGTTTTATTACTTTTATAAGTTATGTTATTTGCTCATATAAATAAAACTCCTTGGAAATTCCTTTCTACCAACATTTTTGATTTCAAGGGATTGTATTAAAAGCGTCTCTGTTTCTGTAATTATTATTAAAATAAGAAAATAGTGAGATTTCGAATTCCTTTTTTTTTTCAGATTTATCCATTAGAGATAGAAAAGAAGGGGACTGCACTCAGAGGGAGGCTTGAAATTGCGAAGAATTTACCTTAAGCGCTGAAGGGGAGAGAGTCGCAGTCCCTCGAGGCAGCGTAAGGCTCTTAATATAATGCCCAAGAGAGAGAGGACCACTTCCCACAGATTTGAATTCTTGGAGGAAAACACCATCAAATTTCTATTTATCAAGCTTAACAATAGAGGAGTCCCATCTGTGTATTGGCTGCGAGACAGACAGGGGCTGTTAAGAGTCCGATTGGCGTAAGATGAGAGGGATAATATATTCCGCACCTGCTTTCCATTGCCATCACTGCTAAATATGGGTTGACCATGAACCAGTCCCTTTTTTTTGCCTCTGTTTTCCATAGTTTGTAAGTCCTTTTGTATTGGTGTAGTTGTTACCTGTTCCCCTTTTTGATTGGAACGTCAACATAAAAAAAAAAGATACAAAGTACATTGATAATTGGTAATAATTAAGTACAAATTACAATTAATATAAACTGTTGCATCTCTTCATAAATTTTAAAAAGCATTTTACATATTTTTCTTAAAAGTTTATTGAATGAAATGGGGTTTTTTCCCTATGTCTGAGACTATTAACACTTAACTTGGCACTGTTGCATTTCTGCAACATATGATTTTTTTTAATTTAACAGACTCAATATTTTTTTAATTACCTACAAATCACTCATCTGAGAAAAAATGATTACTGCAACGAAATACATGCTAATTTTGTCACTAGATGGAAATACATTTTTTCAGAAATCACAACAATTATAAAAATCTCTGATGCCTCAAGAACTGTGTTTTTGCTATAAAAAGAATCCATTATATTTTATGCTTCCTCTTGTTTATTGACGAAATAAATTACCAGGTAAGAAATTTAAACATTTTATGATGAATAATAAAATCCTCATATAAAAAAAGTCTTGTAATTTACAGCACTACTGCGCAATGTTGCACTTCTGCAACAAACAAAAAAATGACTGAAATTCAATTTAAAACTGCTTAATTTTTTTTCATATTTTTCCCTTTTATTATTACTTGAGAACTAGCTGATATAATTTTTTCATAGAAATTTAAAAAATTGCGAAGTTAAGGGTTAAAGTCTTTTGATAATTCGAAGTAGAAATCGTTTCAAGCACAACTTAGAGAAGCTGGAGTTGTCATTTCTTAAAGATGTTATGGAAATTCAAATATTTAATAATTTGTTGGAATAACTGCAAAACGTTAAATTTAACAAATATCAGGTTTTACGCAGTTTTCTTAATAGAAATATGAAAATTGTGAGAACAATTATGAGTCTTCTCTTAATGATACAAAATTACGAAAAAAACCTTTTAAACCTTCTTTTTTTAAGCCTAGTTCCCTCCTAGCGGGAGGCACCTGCCGATGCGAAATTGTACAAGGAACTTAATTTTACCGAGAGTACCCAAGCGAGTGAGTGAGTGAATATAACGTCGCACTACACAGCTACTCGAGGGCTTTTGGCGACGAACCTCTTAATTTTGAGCCATGGTCAAGCAACGAAGACGACACCTGGGAGGACACACACCCTCTCCTAACGTCCACACTACACCAATTGGAGGGCTTTGAGCATCGTCAGATTTAACGTGCATCACCCCCAACACAGTGGGTCTTCAGCGGTAATGGAATCGAACTCATGACATGCCGACCACGAGTCCGTTGCCTTGACCACTACGCTACTGCGGGCACGCATCCAAGCCAAATAGGCCCTCTAAGGATCTTTAACATGCCGTTTATTAATACGACATGGACGCTGTCGATATTTCTCATCATGAAAATCCCCCGACTTGGGCTGGATTCGAATGCGCAAACTAGGATATAAAAGAAGCCAGCGTCTAACCAACCAGGTCACTCAGCAGATATGTTGAAAAATTTCTCACATACATGTATTTCCCTTCTTCAGATGCATATACAATCAAAGGCCATTTCTTCTCATATTTCACTACTTAATTGACTTCTAATTTTGATAAAAAAAATATGTATATAGTTTTCTTAAAAAGCATCAAGAAGAATGCTTTTTCTCCATCGAATTCAATACAAAGAAAATTGTTTATGATTATAATGCACCGTGGCAATGTTATTATGTACCTTTCATCTACATTTTAAATTCGATGGGCAATATGACGGAAGGTATAAGCCAAATATTAACTGAAATCTATTTTTAATTATTGTAGAGGACGAAATATCGTAATCACACAGATAGTGAAAAAGAATACAAATAATTTTTTAAAGTTGACTCTTCTTGCAATGAAAAGTAAAAACGAGATGGAAAAAATGGCACATAACAATCAAAATATATTTACAAAAAAATACATTTTTAAGCGTGTCAATATTAAAAAAAAATACCTTTATACCACACTAACTTTCTTTTCAGAAAATTTATCGATTCGAGAGAATTGTAGCGAACCCAGCAGTGCCGATTTAAGATCATTTCGGGCCCTGGGTGCAGAAGATCTACAGGTCCCCTTGGCAATGCAGAATCGTAATTTATAACCAGGAAATCTGGTTACGTCTACCTTATCCGGGCCCTTCGGGGCTCCTCCGGGTCCCTGGGAGCCCGTCCCAAGCGCCCAATGGATAAACCGGTATTGGAACCCAGTAAACTAATTTAATGACTTAAGGTATCCGACTACATTCCGAACTGGGATTTTGCAAAAGCGTATAAATGGATAATATTTATGATATTTAGTGTCACTTAGATTAGAAAATGTATATAAAATTGTTTTAAGAATAGTATCACAATAAAAAATTATTTAAGTACAATATTTTGACAAAAAATTAACATAGAATGATCCATTTTCAAAATATTCTCCTTTTGTTAAAAGTGCTTCTATTATAATAATATTTTGCCTGTATACAGCTCAAACCTCTCCACAGAGGCTCAACTAGAATTTTTGAAATGTATAACTTAGAAGTGGGTTTATCCATGTTTTACGACAACAGAGGAGAGGAATTTTAAGAAAATACGCCGATAATTATTTCAAATGGTTATAACTCTGAAAATAATGTGAATTTTTCAAAAGTCCTAGTTCAGACTCTCTGGAGAAGTCTACTTTATATAAGCGCGAAATATTTTTATTTTAGAAGCATTTCTTATAAAAGGAGAACATGTTGAAAAAAGGTTATTCTAAGTTAATTTTTTGCCAAAATATTGTATTTAAATAAATTTTTTTTGTCAAAATGTCCTTAAAACAATTTTATACATATAGTCTAATCTGAGTGACACTAAATATCATGAAAATTACCATTTATGCCCTTTTTAAAATCATGGTTCCGAACGTAGTCGGATACCTTAAGCACTTAAGTAAAATAACTAGCAAAAGGCAACAATGATAGACAAATGTCATAACTGTTTTATACAGAAAGCCTTCAATAAATATTTTTTTAAAAATCTTTTAATTTAAAAAACAGATGAAGAAATAAACTGTCAGTTTCTTCCTAAACACATTCTTATAAAGCCACCATGATAAGCCTTTCCGTCCTCAAACCACTATTCTTTCCTTTCAGTATTCGGCTCATCGGTAGCTTTCAGATTGATTTCGCCGGCTGTTCCTTTCTTAATCCGTGGCTTATCCTAACGTCACAAAAGATGGATGAATTGGGGCCTTGATTTTTTCCCATTTGTTTTTCTTGCGCACTCTCTCTTTCCTGTTTTATAATGCGTATGCGTTCAGGGTTCCGAAGCCGCGCTAATCAGGGCTTATGCCTTTGGTAAACCGCGCATAGTTTTAAGCATCATTTGTTTCCGAGAGCGCCTGCTATTGATTCGGACGGGAAGGAAAGGATGGGGTTTAAGGTGTAATTGTTTGCGATTTGGAACAACTCGTAAAGTGTTTATATTAAGTGCAGTTGTGATTTGTGTCTAGGGTCGTTTTAGAGAACGATATGAATACATAAAATTCCCAGTGTTGTTGTTTTTTTCGTATTTATAATTAACAATAATATATATATAAAAAATTAAGTCAATTCCTACTTAGGTCAACAAAGAAAAAATTTTATTTTATTAAATTAAATTTAATTAATGAGTTACTGTTTGAAAAAACTGTATTAACATCAAGTGTCATCCACAACAAGTTTAAAAAAAAGTATTTTATTAACGATTGAGAAAATATCTTTATATATATACAGTCAAACCTCTATATAACGAAGTCGCTAAATCCCGGTAAAAAGTTCGTTATATGGAAAACTCGTTATATAGAGTTCATCTTTTAATATACTTTATAAGCAACATAAAACAAATTTTAAATTCATAAACTCTATATATTAAAAAAGTTATTATTCACAGATTTTTCTAAATTAATATATGTTTATTTTATAGATCTTACCCATCAAAAAAGAAAGTAAACAAGAAAAAGAATGTCGAACCAACACTAAAAAAATAATTTTATACTAAAATTTATGAATTTTAAGGACATTTTATAATTTTATGCATATAAGTAATATTAAACATACATTATTTTATAATTAGAACACGGGGACACGAGACAACTCCACTGAAGGTGAAAGAAAATATCGAAGATATTTCTAGTGAACTGGGCAATGGGGATCAAAGGTTGTATTTCTTGGATGAAACGTCCATAACTCTATTGCTTTCGTCGAGTTAGGATCTAATAAAACAAGCTCAAGATTTATCACCACCATAAAATGTGTTAAAGAGAGAATAATTTGAAATTCTTTCAGAAATACTTTAAAAAAAGGAGATCAAAAATGGAATCACAAAAGAAAAATTTCGTTATGTAGAAAATGCACTTCGCTATAGAGAGGTTATTTTACGAAGAAAAACGTGAAATGTTGAAGATTCCAGGAAAAAGTTCACTATATAGAAAAATTCGCAATATAGAGGCTCGACTGTATATATATATATATACATATATATTATATACATATATATATATATATATATATATATATATGGAGAGAAGAGGGAACTAATAGTAGGAATTGAAAAATAGAGTTTTAGGCTATCAGCTTTAATGGAATGAGATGAGACAAAAATATATTTTTTTTATTTCGAAATGTTATTTGTTAATTTTTATGGAAAAGACATTAAGTATCCAATAAATAGATAATTTAGAAGCAAAAAAAACCTGATTTTTTTTTTAGTTGTAAATTTGTTTTTTGTTTTTTTTGCATTGCAATTGATTTAAAACCATTCGAAATGAATTTCATTGTCGCGGTAGCCTGTGTTTATGGTCACAAACTCGTGGCCGGCTTGACACGGGTTTGGATCCTGGTGCCACTGAAGTCCTACCGTGCAGAGGGAGAGGATGCATGCTAAATATGTCGACTTCAAAATCAAGCTAAATGTATAGTGCCTTCGCGGCATGGGGGTACTCTAAATAACCGTCGAGCCGCAAGTCCTCTCATGAGGTTGGTGGGAAGGGGGGACCCTGACCACCCCCCAGTGTGTTCCTCCTTACTATTGGGGTGGAAACGAGCCAAATCGTACTGTCACCTGCATGGTACTCAAAGCTACGGCTGACGACAGGCTAAGAAACTGACCCTTTACCATGATGAATTTCGTGGGCCTCGATCTGGCAGTGCTAATCAGGTGGCATTAACAACAACAACATTATGAGGTGATCCATTTCAAAGCTATTGAATGGTGGAGGAATCATTTGGTATTTAAATTTTATTTCGTATTTAGACATTTAAGTTTTAAAAACGACTAACACACACACACAAAAAGTAAAAGACGATAACTCAGTCACATTGCAGTTACAATAAGCACTGCGAATTTCCCCTAGAAACGGGAGTTTTTATACAGAGCGGTACCTGGAAGTTCCAAAATTCACATGACTTCCTCCGTGGAGGGATCTGGTGATTGGTGGAAAGGTATCGTACGAGGTGATTACATAATGGATAATGGATGGGATTTTAATCGTATTTTAAAATTTAATTTCTAGGAGATAAAATTACGATTATATCCCGTCAGGCGGGTAAGCTACAGTTAATTATTTACACAAGAGTCCTAAGGGGTCAGGACCATTGCAAATTAAAAAGTTTTTAAAAATGAAATTAAAGTAAATTATTACATTTATTTTTATTAGTACATTTATTCTATACACATTGCACAAAATGATTTATTCTGTGTCATTTTCGTATTAGATGATCTTATAGAAGGACCGATAGCAATCTAAATATATTCTTTTCTATGTATTTATAAAGTATACATGAGACTCTTCTTATTCAATGGGCCGACAGCCCCGGGTGGGCCTTGGCCTTATCAAGAATTTTCCTCTAAGGCTCTCTCTTTCTTTTCTTTTTTTGTCATAGTCTTCCAATTAGTCGTTTTTAGGGTAGCGAAAATCCCTTTTTAGGCAGTCAACCTATCTGAGGTTGGGGGGGGGGGGGCACCCCCTAGTTCTTGTTCCAATAAGCTTGGCCAAAAACATTCTTTGTGTTGAATGTTCTTTGTTCATTCTAATAACTTGGCCAGCCCATTTAATTCTTTGGATTTTTATATACGTATTTGACAATTTCTGTTTCCCTGAAGGCATGGTAGAGTTCTAAATTTGAGCGTCTGGGCCAAATGCCTTCAACTTGAGTATACATGAAATTATGGAATACTTTTATGTGTTGTGATACTGCGGTAGGCAGCCTATTTACAATTCGCTATGATATGAAATCAGATGTCAAGGAATAATGTAACTAAATGACCATCTGTTGTGAAGCAAAAATTAAAAGGAAAGGAGGGGGAGGGGAGGAAATAAAGTTTGTCTATTTGATTGCTTTGATCACAAGCGTTGAATAGTAGTGTTTAATACGGGAAGTTCTTTTTGAAGGATCGAAGATCACCGGTATAGTAAAACAAAAGAAATAACATAACTTAATAACAGGCATAACTTCAGAGCTTGTTCACTGTAAACGCATTCGATATTTTAAAAATAAAAAGGTGAAATTTACCTAGTAAGTTAAGGGGAAAGTATTAAACGAAAAGATATGACGAGGGAGGGATGTCCTCCTGTTGCATAAACGTTGCACTATCTGTTCTTTCAACAATAGAAGAAGGTGCAAAAAACGCGAGCCGTGACTTAAAGCCCTCCCTGCGATTACACGCTACCAGATGTGTAACAACATGGTACATTTGGGCAAAGAGACTTTTTGTCCTTAAAGGGACAGCTTTACCGGAATATAATCGCATGAAAACAAGCAACGATCTCCCTTGAGGCCCTCCTCACAGCGCTTATCTCAGTCGATTGAAAAGACACAGTTAAGTTTTTTACAAGAAATTTACTTGTGCTCAACGACAAATATTGACCTGTAGTGGCGAACATGAATAAATCTAGAACATCCGGCTTAAAAAAAAGTAAAATGGGTATTTTGAAAATGATTAATGCGTAACAACGTACGAAAGTATGTAGTTCATTTTAAACTGGAATATCTACTTTACTAGGAGAACGTTATTATTTTTAGTTTTTACTTTTTTTTGTGGATAGTATGTGTCCGTTTTATTTTTTGAGTTATTTACCGTTAACAAAATAAAGATATTTCTTAGTTTTTGTGTTTGATATATAGGATCAAATAAATATATTTTATACTTACTTTTTAAATACATTTATTAAACTTTCATTTATATGTGTATATATATATATATATATATTATACCACAATTTATGTATGTATTAAAGTAGGGGTCTTCAACTCGTGGCCCGCTTAAGGCATTTTAGTGGCCTTCAGTAGCGCGCACAAAAATTTTTCAAGGGGGGGGGGGCCGGGGCGCGAAAGCCCACCATTTTGGTATCATGCTCCAATACGTCGCCCCACATATTCTTTTGATTTTGACAATTTTCGGGAACAAAAACAATACAAAATCAATTATTGAATAAATAATTAGCATTAAATAATAAAATTAATTATTAATAACAAATACATTATTAAATTTTACGTAATATATACATAGGATTATAACCAATCGAAAAAAAAAATCAAGGGCTATGGGGGGTCTGGACCCTTATGACACCCCCCTTGTGTGTGCCACTGGTGGCCTTTCATTTGATTCTGAGGCAATTTCAGGAAAAATTGCCTTTTCTATTTTTGTCGTGAAAAACGCCATTTTTTCTGTTATTCTTGATATTTAAAACATTTTAATGATACGCTTGATATCCATAAGAGAGAAAATTTTCTTAACATGACAAACTTTTCAAAAATTTTATTGCATCTTAAATAATTTTAAAAATGGAAAATCTGACTAAGTATAAAATCTCAGGAGTTTTCAGAAAAGTTGGCCTTTTATCTTTAACACGCAAAGTAGTTTAATTCGAATTCCATTTAACGTTATTGAAACCAATATATATATACAATGTAAAACACCATCTCTTCCCTTAAAATCAGTTATGTAGTCTTGTAAAACACATACCTCCCTTTCTTATTTAAATTTCCTGACTACATTATTTTTTTGACAGTCTTGGGGCCAGCGGATCATTGTGGATTTATTGATTCGACTCTTGAGCCTTAAAGGTTGAAGATCTCTATATTAAAGGAACATATGAAATTTTACTGTAATCAAATTCAGGTAGAATTATGGTACAAATAATGTAGCAAAATTCCTAAATTACAATTAGTAAAACTGTATATTTATGTATAATGGTTCAGAAAAATTTGCTTATGAAAGATGCTTAATTTTTTCAACGTTAGGATTGTACTTTCTATTTTACTATTAAAATTGTAACATTTTGCTTAATTTGGAATTTATTTATTAATTAAATTTCTTTCTTTATAATTTGTGATATTTTTTGTATTAAAATATTGAAAGTTCTTAACATCTTTTTTCAAAGTTCAAGATATTTCCTCGAAATATACGAAGCTTTCTTTTTTGAATGCGTTCCTCCTGATATTGTGAGAGAAACAGTTCATTAAATGGCCACCAGATGGCTGTAGGAACGCGCGCGCAGTCACACACACACACACAAATCTTACGTTAATAATAAAAGGGTAACTTTTTTTTAAAGTCTTTTTAATTGAGACGTCCTCTATACCAACGGTCGCCAAACTTTTTGACCTCACGGACCACTAAATTCATAATTTAAATCCTGCGGACCACTGATAGGATTTTTTAAGTGTTAAATTTTTTTATTTAAAAAATTGCGATCTAAGAACACATAAAAAATGTACCTTGTTAATAAAATGAAACTATTAATTGTAACCAAATTATGAAACCTAAAACTAAAAAAAGAGAAGAAATTTAGAAAAGTCAAACTAATTTTATAACAATAAATATCAAATAAAAAAACTATGCACATGGTTAAGATCATACCTGTCAAAAAAACATCGATATACAATAAAGAAAATACACAAAAACTTACTTAATAACCCAACAAATAAATTGAATATATTTTTTGTTGAACTCAATATATCCGTAAGCCCATCTTTAAATTCTTCTTATATATATATGCGACATACAGGAAGACATTAGAAGAGCGCGAAAGGAACGAGACGAGCTAAAACAATGCAGCTCTCTACAGCAGTACGACTTATTTACTGTGGCGTTATTCTATGAAATGGCGTTATTTTGTGAAATAGCGTTTTTATAACTTTTCACGTATTGTTATGAACTGAATTATGATTCAATGCATCATAACGGGATGAGTAAGTATATTCCACATTTTTCTGGGGACCAGCGAAATTTTCTCGCGGACCACCACTTTGGCGACCTTTGCTCTATATTTCAGTTTCCTGTTGTTTTTTATGCTATTACATTATACTTGAAAGTACTATTTCGTGGACGAAATAAGCGATGTGGTTTGATTTGATAAAGGTTATGACTAACAAAAAATAAATAAATAAATAACTGAATGAAAGATACTATCTAAACATTACACGTGCTCCTAATATTAAAATAAAAATAATAAAGTTGGAATTTTTTCAAAAAGATAAAAAAATATTTAAAAAAATTATTTGATTTTATAATGGGTAGGATATAGATTTAAGGCTGTTTTCGGTAAAAGTACGAGAGCTCTAACTAAACGCGAAGCACATTTTCAGACAGAAAAAGGACCCAATTTCCATGGAAATTTGCAACATTATAACTCGTACCTCTGTTAACAATATAGTGTTTTTAAAAATTTCAAAATATTCCGTGAATACTTTCTTTTTTGTCTTAATACGTGAAGGCAAAGCCCATTTAACATTACGGTATGGGATAAAAAATGCGAAACACATTTTATACCAGAAAAAATGAATCAAATCGGTTAAAAATGGGAATTATGATAAAAAATGCTGCTCTCTAAAGGATAGTGATGCCAGAATATCATAATAATTTTTCATTTCTTTTCTATCTGAAAAAATGTTCCAAATTCGGGTCCTATTCTTTAACATTAACCGAAAATAGCCTTAACCAGATAACACCAAAAGCATCAAGACAATTTATTTATATTTACAGTAAAATTTTTGTTTCGAATCCTATTCGGATTTATAAAAGAGAAATTAAGAATGTATCAAAAGAAAATGACTTTTTTGCTATCTAACTCAGTTTATAAATAATTAGAAAAACTTTACTTATATAGTGTATTTTATTTTAATTTGAGTATTTTAAATTTGATGCTTTATATTTCTTATTTTAAAATACCACAAATTTTCTCTTTTATGCTTATCCGAATTCTTATCTTGTTACCTAAAGACATCAGCAAGTGATCGTTAAATCATTCAAGGTTCAAATTGAAGCCATTTGAAAGGGTTCAAAATTATAAGGTCTGTTGGCAATAGTTCTCGTATTGTTTCTAAGTGTGAGGATAATAAACAAATAATCATTCAACCTAGTGTCCAAAACATATTCTCCCTCACACTTGCACTGAGTGTATATAATAAGGCTATGATATATATATTTTCTCTCTGGTTTTATTTTGGTGTGCTAAATAAAGAAGTTTTGACACAAGGTCGTCGCCACACACGAAAATTGCTTTTTCCAAGTACATTTACTAGTATTCTTATAGGACTGATTTTTCGTAGGAAATCTTTTATTTCTATGTATATCATGTCTGGTTTTTGTAAGGCTGTGCCTGGTAAAATACTTAATAAAATCATTAAAAAACACTATCTTCAATGAAAATCTGAACTTTCTAGAGGCAATAATGCAACAAAGAATGATGTTTGTTCATGTTTTTTGTTACTTATATACAAAAAATTTAACGAATACTGAGATTTGAAATGGAATCACACACAACGGAAATCAAAATACTCTTTATTAAGGGTTCAGCACTGGCGTAGCTAGTTCTGAGAGTGGGCCCTGTATCAAAATTCCTTCGGGGGCCCTTTTTTAGATATGAGAACCCTGTTAGTTAGACTGTAGTTACACATGTTGGGGCCCCTGTAGCTTGGAGGCCCCGTATCATTGATACGGTGGTAGCTACGCCCCTGGGGTTCAGATCCTTTACTACTTCTAAGGGTCTTTTTTCTTAACAAGATGATGGCCATATGCTTTTTCTCAGATTTTCTCTCTAAAGGACTCTTTCCCTTGTTTGAAGTTTTTACATATTAGTGTAAAATTAAACTGCAGAAAAAACCAAATTGTTGAATAGAAACTGCTTAAAATAATAAAAATATAATGTAGTAATATATGGAAAAAAGAACATTCATTATGATTGGATCAAATTGTATTTTTAATACTAGCTATTTTTTATTTTTGTGTATTCATTTATATATTTGTACTTAATTTTTATTAAATTCTTATTAATACGTATTTGTGTAAAATTATTATTTTTTCTCATGTCATTTACCGACGCTATCGATTACATATTTATCTTTTGCGTGATGGCAACATGCAGTTTGTTTTGGAAGTTGCTAGTGTAGAAAAAATCCTATTTTAGCCTAAGTCTTTGGCAAAGGAGAAAGACAAATTGAGCGAAATTGCTTCAAAAGCTCATTTTTCTGCATTGGATTTCTATCCAGTATGACAAAGGTTTCCAAACTTTTTGTCTCATAGACCCCTTGCCATGTTTTTTGGTTTGGAGTAGACCACTTCTTAATTAATACTGAATTTTTGCGAATTTATCAACTTAAATGTCTTTTTGACAGCTAATACTACTATTACTTTGAAACAATTAAATTTCTAATTGTAATGAAGTATAGTGTTTAAAATTTAAAAAGCCCATATTAATTAATTAAATTAAAAGTTTTTTAATACATAAAATAACTGTTTCATAAAATAATTAAAGAACAAACAAATAATTTTGATGTGGAAGGGATGAATCTGGCGCTACAATAACAAATTTTCAACATTTGATATCAATCTTGTCAGATTTAACCTTAAATCTCCTCTGTTAGTAGTGTCCGTGTTTCTATCTTTCCTTCTCACTAGGAAAAGCAATTAAAAATTTTCTCACGATATTTTATAATTGGCACAAATAACAGGTTTGTCTTTTTAAAGCCAAAATTGTTGACATCTGTTTCTAAACTTTAAGATATTCCTTAGTGCTTTTATTACGATCTGTTCAGTGGCGCAACGGAGAATATTAGATCCCCGCCTCCTGCAAAGTCAGGTTTTAGACCCCAAGCCTAAATACGTACTTGGTTGGTCAGACCTTGAGCCTTTAGAATTCCTCTCCCCCCCTCCCGCAATGCAGAAGTTGCATGTTACGCCACTGGATCAGTTCCTATTGTAATGTCTGTGTTTTTTTTTCAATGTGACTATATGAATTCAATGTTAGCTGTGGTATTACCATAGTCAAAACATTCTCAAACCTGGTTTCAAAATCTGAATAAAAGCCATTTAAATGTTGAACGTAGGTTAAAACGTCTTGCCAGATTGTCTGTAACAAATTGAGAAAATTCGGGTTCTCCCGTATTATACTTCTTTATCTTAACAGGAAAGAAAAGCTGAAATGGTTCTTGTATTAATAAAATTTATGCTGTCTCCTTGTAAGTGCAAACTTAACCTCATTAAATTTAGTTAATAAATCTGTTAGACAGGAAAATTTTGGTTTCCACTAGATTAAATTTTCTTTTAAATTTAAAGTCATGATCTAGTTAAATGAGAGCCACTATCATAGACCCTTAAATTATTTTTTTACTGACGTGGACCCCTTGCAGGTCGTCATAAATCACAGGGGGTCAAGATAGACCACTTTGGGAATCACTGCAGTATGAGAATAATAAGTCACTAAGTTGGCGATAAATAAAAGTGTGGGCTAAAATAAGATTCTACCTCGGTACACTTTTGTGACAGGGCTCCAGGAGGGAGTTTAGAGGTTAAAGCCCGGAAGGGCTAGGTACTCTGCACACCCCTCCAACATTTCTGTGAGTTAACCACCAATTCTTTCAAAAATCATAATAAGTTAAGCAATTTTAAGATTTTAGAAAATAAAAATTTTTCAGAAAAAAACTCTACTGAATGAATTTTATTGAAACAATTTTTTTAAAAAGAAAATAATATTTCATTTTTATTTTGATAAACATCAATGAAAATATTAATCCCAAATTACAATTCTATATTGTTGCACGTCAAAGATCAAATTTCATGAAAGGAATGCTTTAGTAATTTGACTCGTCTTATTAAAACACGTTCGAAGGTAAAGACAAGAAGTTGCACCGCTCTTCAAAACAGAACTTCGTCAATTGCGATTTGATTTTCCTCAGCCAATCAAGACGCTACCGCACCTGAAGGAACAGCCCACCACATGCGCGTTGAAACAGTCGTCATTCCGCCTGCTGCCACCCACCGAACCTAATACTCTACTCTGGAAGTGGACAATATTTTGAGGCAGCCAGTTTTCGGAATTCCAATTTTTTAAGAAGCAAATGGCTGCTTTCGAAGGCAGAGCTATTTTTATAAGAACTAAAAGAGTTGAAATTTTTAAAATGTAGCTTATAATATTTACAAATTTCTTTTTTAAAAAATGAAGGATTTAACAGTGTTAGTTTCGTTCACTGAAATAAAAATAGAACAAACTGTCGAATGTAAGCATTTTCAATTAATTTGGTTCTTGCTTAGTTAACTGAAAATTTAATATTATTTTTTTATAGACTTTTTTATTTTTGTGTTTCAAACTTGTCAAGAACAGAAATATGTACTACTCCCAAATTGTCAGATATGACAGTTTCGAAAAAAAGAAAAACATAAAAAATGGTCGCCACTTTTCAAAATATGAGTAAGTTTTAGTCTATATGATTCCTCCGAATTTTTGTTGTGTACTCCGTAATGCTCTTTATTGTTTATGAACAATAATCTATAGAACAAATGAGACTGTTCCAGCTTTGATATGTGTGATATTTTGATAATTTTCGAAGCTAAATGCAATTAAATGCATAATATTTCACACCTTAAATGTCCTTTCTGATAAAAAAAAAATATTCTAAATTATTAACTTAAAAATTAATTTTACAAATTAACAAAATTATTTTCAAACGTAGAAAACATTAGAAATATACTAAGAGAAACACGATTAAAGATATGTATTAAATAACAGTATCTTTGTCATTTTTCTTGATATTTAGAAAATATTGTAGTTTTGCAATATGATTGAGTTTTTTCTTCTTCGAATCTAGTATTTTCAATTTTGATGTAATCCGAAATACTTCAAATAGTATAAATGCAGTTGAAATTAATAGATGGAACTAAAATACTTTCCCAGCTTCAAGCAAATTTTTTTTTCTTTTTCTTTTTTTTAATAATTTAAATTCACTTTTATTTTGGCAAAAATGTGTCTTTTTTAAATGTTGTTGTAAGTTGGATTTCCAATGTGACTATGTAAAAAATGTAGTTGGAAAGATAAAAATGAAGTTAAATTGACGAAAACGAAATTAAAAATGTTTTTATGTAAAAAAATAATATAGAAAATAGCAACATCTTTAGTATATTGATAAATATTTCTAAGCGATCATTTTAGAGTTTAATAAGAATATTCTAAAGGTGCTGCCTATTTATATACAGGTTTTAGCTTTACACCACGCACGTACTCACACACACACACACACACACACACACACACATATATATATATATATACGACAAAGAAAAATTGACTGACGATATCTGTGTCTTTAAATTCCGATTTTATTATTTTCCTCCCAAATTTATGTATTTCCTCCTTTGTATGAATAAAGATTTTTCACATACAAAGTGAAACTGGAAAAAATTACTTTAAGGAAAGAAACGTAAAATCTAATCACTAAATCATTCATGCTCCTTTAAAAAAAAAATTAATTAATTACAAAACATATTTTTTTTTTTCAATATTAAACACAAAAATGCGACCAAAGGTATCAAATAATTAATTTCTTCTTATTTTTTTACCTTTGTTATTTGTTTCCCGAACCATTTAAAAATAATTAATAATAAAATAATTATAAATTTATTAAATAACCATTAATAAAATAATTTTTTATCAAATTTAATTTATTTAGATTGTTTTAGTTAATTTTGCTAAACGCAAGATACATATACAACAAGTAGAATAATCAAAAGTTCCATAGGAAACTTTTTATTATTTTTTACATTTCTTTTGAAATATTTAATATACACAGCTTTTAATTCATACTGCATCTATAATAAAAATATGTAAAAACAAAAAAAATTTCATGTTTTTTAACACACATAATAAAAGTATACATGGAAATTTCATTATTTCTCATAAAATACTAGAAAGCTGATTTAACTCAAACACTTTTTTTGAATATGCATTTTTAACATATAGCAACAATTTTATTTTCCGTGTATAATTTTACCAAATTCGATATAATTTTCCACAAAATAATGAAAGAGAAAACAACTTTGAAATCCATTTATTTAATTAAAATATAAAAGATCAAATTATACTCATGCAAATATTTCATTTTTTTTTTTCAATTTTAATTATTAAAATAATAGAAAGAATTCCTAAACAATCCACTCGTCTTTTTAAATGTTTTCTCATAAACAACTTTATATTTGTATAGGTATTTTCAGCTAAAATGAAATATTTTTATATTCATTTGTGTGTCACACCATATAAAAATGGTACTATATATTATTATATTATTATTCTTTATATTTCAGAGATGAAATTAAAACTTCAGAATTCTCATTCTGCAAAAATTTTAAAACATTGTTTTAAATTTCCCATTTAAACTTCAAATTAATTAAACGCATTCTTCCTAGAAATTGAAATCACAAAATTTAGCTAAAATAAAAATATTTAATTTTTTGCATTTTTAAAATGCTTATTTATTTATTTATTTGTTTTAAATTAATATTTAAAGCTGTAAAAAACATTTTTTGTATCACTTTATTGTCAAACAAAAATGGAGAGTTGAATAATTAAATCATAAAGCTCAAGACTAAATTAATTCCCTAAAATCCCTGTCAAAACTATCAACAAAACTGGGATTAACGTTGGGGAAGAAGGATGAAGTTCAGAATTTTCCCCAAGTCCTTCTTAAGTATTATCTAGTAGTGAAGTAACTTTTCCCTTTCAGAAGAGTTGGTGAAGAATACATCATTTAGACAAACAGAAGGCAGTATTACAGTCACTTTATTCTCTTAATCAGTGAACAAACAGCTTCACCAACGTTGACTGAGAGTGTGCAAACGCCAAGAGATTAAAGCCAGGACCATCTGCTTCTGTATCGGTTCCAGTCATGAACCTAAAACTAGGCATCACGGTACTGCTTATTCAATACAATATCGCGAAGGGTATTAGTACAATGTATTTAATTCAATCATTTTCTTGTTTATGTGTAATTAAAAAACATGTATAAGTTTATATATCTCTAAGTGTTTATTATTTTATAAGTAGTTAACTAAATAACGAGTAAGTTCCTATAGAAACACTCATGCTATTTTCGTTATATTGGTAAATTTTTAAAAATTAATTTTTAATACATGTGACATTTATTTGTGTGTAAGCAATAGGAAAAATTTCCATTTCTATCTTTCGAATTAAAAGTCTATTAAAAAGAATCTAATTGCTTTTTCATAGTTTTGATTTATTCTATCGGATGATAAGGCCGTCAATCTAATTAACGTTTCATACTATTTCGTTTTTATGGTTTAACTTTAAGCGTGCAAATGAAAAATACGTTTAAAAAATAATGTCAATTCCCAGAGAAATTTTTTAAGGACTTATACCTTTTCACGGTGTTATTTTTTATTAGGAAAAAATTCCTTAATGAAATAGAAGTATTCTCTATTTTTTTATTATTTGTGTTTTATTTGTATACAAACTGAATTATTCATGGGCTTAGATATCAGAATAAGTATGTAAGAGCAATAATAAAATTCAGTATAAGATTTATTCATTGTATATTGATATTTCGACGAATTACTTGTTCCCCCTAGTAGGAATTAAATGGAGCTCGTTGACCGTTATGCTGTTGACGTGGCTTCAGGTAAAACCGACAAAAACTGATTTCATGGTTTTTGTGATATTTATCGTTTGCAACTTAAAAAAAAAATTTGGAATAGTTCGGAGAATTCGTTGATATGACATTGTGAATGTGAAAAAAAGAGAATAAATCTTTTGTATCATCCAAGCTGTCATCTCATTTTTGAAGAGTATCTTTATGTAATTGGACATCTCTTTACTTCACTAATTTGGAATTGTGTTGGTAAATATAACTTATTTTATTTTTGTACGTCATTGCTAAAGTAATTCATCATTTTTTTTACTGAGAAAATGCTTATCAAGATGATTTTTAAAAATAATTAGGTATTTTAGAAGTATCAATAGTATAAAACAGAGATTAGCTGAATAGTAACAAAATCAGTAAAAAAAATATTGTATTTTTAGATTTAAAAAGAAACATTTAATAGATAGATCAAAAGCATCTTCCTTAAAAATTAAATCTCCGAAAAATAGCCTCTTAAAAGGCTTAAAAGAAATTTTATTTTCAATGGAAAATTTTTCGTACTTTAGCAATGAATTGTCTTGACAGTTCACTACACATTTTAACGATTCGATTTCTGCAAAATTGCGTTCAACGTTCAATTTACTTATAGAAAGAAAAATGCATTAGTATTTGAAAAGATTGCACTACACATCAATTTATCTAAAATTTACTTTTATAATTTGAATCAAAAGTTTTCTTTCCCTGATTGAATCACGAAACTACAACATAATACCAGCAACAGTTAACTTACTGTACCACTTTTCCTCTAAGAGCCGAAATGGGTGGAAAAAGGGATAAAAAAAAAAGAAAAAAAGACAAGCTTGCAGTGACTCGCATCTTTTTAAAACTCCAAATTCAAGTCCTGTAATCTGCATAAATGTATAAATGCTCCACATGCGGTTCTTCGTTGAGTGGGGGGTCGAGGGTATTCAAAATTCATTTGCGGGAAATTTATCACCTCAGCCGACAAATTGGTCTCAATTTGAATAATTTGACGCCGAAGAGAGAGCGTGTTTTTGAAATACGCTGGAAGAAATTAGCCCATTTATTTTGGGTTACATAAATATTTCGAATATTTGGACAGCCCACATCTTTTTCTAATGAGTTTTGTGGGTGGGCCGGGAATATGTCATGACATTAAATTAATGCAGCGGCTTCTGGGGCGAGATTACAAACCCGTTTGTACAGATTTGTACTCCAAGAAATGTTACCTCATCTCTGTTGGAAAATAAATTATTTCTTAACCCTTTTTTTTTTTTTGGAGATGAAGTAATAAAAAAAAATAAAGCTGTTGGCTGCGCGTGTTTTCTTTTGAAAATGTTTCTCATTTATGCGAAAGCATATTTCTTTAAAATGTTATGCGTTGGGATTGAATCAAATTTGGTTTTTAAATTTCATTTTCTTCATGACTTTAAATAATTCTTCAGAATCGAGCACTTTAAAGAAAAAAAACTCAAAAGATGTCTCAGAAATTTATTGCTTTAAATATTTACATAAGTTTTTAAAGTAAAAAATTAATGATTAAATTGAACCATGAATAACACGGAATAATATATCAATATTTACTCAAAGGTAATAAAAACAGCAATGGAATACGAATGCATTTTATTAAGATATTACGAAAGAAGATTAGCAGATTTTCATGTATTTAAAATGTAAGAATAAATCTGTATTTGTAAGTGTGTTAACAATTTAAAATTAGTGTGCTTCAGTTTTCTAATATACAGGTTTTAATATAACTGTGATAGTTCGAATTTTTTTTTTTTTTTTTTTTGTCGAATTTTTAAATATTATTTGATATTTTCCCTTAGTTAAAAAATTTGATTGTGCAATTTTATGTAAAATATAAGTATTTACTTTTAAACATTTATAGGAATATTTTTAATTACACTCAGAAAAGCAACATTTGACCATTAAATAAAGAGAAACAGAAAAAAAGAATTAAGTGAATTAATTTTCTTCTATTTACAGATGACCAAAATTATATTCATAATTAATCATCCCAAGATTCTATATAAAAATTTCAGTATTTAAACTTTTTTTGTGTGTAGATACTTGTTTTATCTCATGGGGTTTCAGTTAAAAAAATCTTGGTAAAATTGATAAAATAAACTAAAAGGATTCACATTTGTAACATGAAAATCAATATTTGGTTGGTTTTTAGGCTTATTTTAGTTTATTAACACTTAAGTAAGCTAATAATACTAATTTAAATTTCAGTTGAATGCATATGTAAAGCATTCTGTTGCAAGCTTCCATTTCAATTGACATACATTAGAAATGAAACTATTATAACAGATTTTCAAGTATTTCTTGAGTCATAAAATTTAAAATTTTGATCTCTGATTAAAATAATAACACATTATTTCCTGTCTACATCGTTGAATTTCAACGTGCCACTGTCACTAGAAATTTTATCTATTTTTT
>BMAV01006004.1:0-68328 GCA_019973955.1 Trichonephila inaurata madagascariensis
GGGTTTTGGTTTCTTTTTATATTCAATATGGTGGAAAGTGTAAATAAAATGTTCCTTTTCCTTTCGTGATTCTTTATTTACTGTGCTGCAACTTATAAGTTACAAATTACTTTTGTGATATTCACACTCTCTAATAAAACTGGAAAGTTAAACAAAGAAACACCTGTGCTTTCTTTCTTTTCTCTAAAATTTCTAATACCGGTATTAAAGCCGGTATCCCGGTATTAAGATCTAAAAAATACCGAATACCGGTATTGGACTTTTGGTACGATATTGCAATCCCTAATCATATTTAATCTGCGCGAAATGTATTCCCTGGTGAACCATTTGCTACATTTCCTTAATCTGATTTTGAAAATAGGAGTGCAATAGACATATTGAATCGCAATTCTAACATACCTGTGAAAAACTGTTACATTATTCATTTAATTTTTACAGCGTCGCGCTGCTGGTTGAAATGAGGTCTAAATGTCAGTTTTTTGTAAAAATTAAATTCTAAAAAATTCAATGTTTTCAATGATATTAACTAATAGAATATATTACAACATGTTGAGTCTCGATGAAGTATCTTTCTTTCTCATGGAAAATGCATGTTTTGAATTTGTAGAAAAAGAACGGAAGAGGGAACAACTTATCAACAGATTCACTGTGAAAAATCTAAATTTAAGCAAGAAGAGCTCCTCAATTTTATATTGCAAATTCTCATGCGAAACACATGATACTTCTTACACAGTTATAAACATTTTAATGCCGTTCAGAACGATATATAGATCTCAACGTAAGTGGCTACAAAAACAAAGTATAGAAACAAAATAAACTCAGAATATGTAATGTGAGTGCAGTTATTCTCAATAGACCTAGTCTTCGACAGTTTTTGTGAAAAAAATGCTGCACATATCCCAGCTACTATACATAATCCATAGTAGGTGACATTTGGAAACAAATTAAGAACATTAATGAGTAAATTATACTAAAAATAAATTATAAATTTTTAATAATAAATGCAATACTTTTTTTAATAGCCTTTACATTGATCTGTTGTTGTTGATCTACTTTAAATATTATTTTAAGATATATTCTTCTAAGTGTTTGTGTGGAATAGGACTCCACATGAAAATACTTTCTAATTCTAGAGTTTCCGTGAGTTGAAAAAGTTTGAAGACCGCTGGTGTATCAGAACTGGTCTATTTTTGTGTAATTAAAGCTCTTATTTCATCAGTAAATTATTTGTTTGATTTTATTCCCATTGATATTATTATTATTGTTAATTTTCTGTACCAATTTATTTTTTTACAATCGAATATCTTGCATTTGTTTAATTATTATTTCTTTTGTTTGAATATGATAACTTTCTTATATGTTACAAATGCCCTCTTTTTGAATTATAACTTTGCTTTCAATATTACAATTTCGAATTCCTTATCTTTTTCGCATACCTTAGAGTTCACTACGTGGTTATTGCCACAAGAGCACAAATCTTTTGGTCCTTTTTCCATTGAACTGTTTTTCTTGATATTTTTATATAAGTATACGCTTTATTATGAAGTTGAAAAAAACTGTCAATACACTCATTTCCAACAATTAACTCAGTCTTGATGTACCATATAAAGTCTGATTTTTAAACATTTCAAAAGCAGTAAGCACTTTTCACGGTACATTCCATCCTATTTGATCAATTTTGTTTTACAAAAACTTAATTAAAAATTGAGATACATTTAAGGTATCAATCCATCTTCAAATGGATTAACCCGACTCAATGTCTTATACTACTAGTAATCGTTAAAATTAAGTTTTCAGTAGTTTTATCTTCATTTTTACTATAAATGTGAAAAGTAGTCTCGAACAATCAAATCGAATTATATTTTGTATTTTACGAATTTATGAGATTGCTGATTTAAGCACATTAAAATGACCCAGAAACCAAAGAAACATTATTTAATGATTAAATATAATTTTACGAACATTTTGTGGTTTCATCTAATTTAAATGAATTATAAGCAAATTTAATCCACACCATGTTTTTAGTGATACAAAATATATTTACTTAGGGTAGATAGATGTCAGATTGTATTCATAGAAATACGTGTGATAAACAGCTGCTATTGGTACGATTACTAGACGTGCTTGCTTCGCATATTTGTATTACACTTAAAAGATTTAGACAGTGTTTCTCAAACTGTTAGGCGCCTCCCTAGGGGGGCGTCATAATCCTACAAGGGGGCGCAAACATATAGAATAATCGAAAACAAAATATTATTTAAAAAATTATCAATTTACTGAAAATAAACAAACCAAAATACATTCTTACATAAAAAAAATCAAATACACATTTACACTAATATGTATGTATAGATAGATAGATAGATAGATAGATAGATAGATAGATAGATAGAAATGTATCAGTACTTCACAATGTGTATTTGAAAATTAATTTAACAATACTAAGTTAAAAACAAGTTTCATAATTACCAGTGACTCCATGGGCTTGTCATATATAAAACTATATACAAAAAATAGCACTTATCTTGATAATTTTTGTACGGTTTATAATTAATCCCTTAAATGCCGATTAAAAATTAATCGATTCTCTCCCTAATATATCGACCATTTAACAGGTAGTCGAGCATATGAGATGCATCGGGGGAAGGAAAGGTAGAAAATGAGAGAATAAATAAGAAAATCCTCTGAAGTAAGTAATTCCTACGCAAACACTTTTAAGATCCTTTCATTGTATTCCAAAGCCTTCGGAATAATTTTATGGATAGCAGTACACAGAAAAATCGTACTTCTGAAAGACGTATATATACGCCAGGGGCAATTATCACACTGGCTGAGCGAAAAGTTTATACACAAATGTGGCAATTAAGAGGTTAAAGTCGAATTATTGAATTCAATACACTGTTATTGTATGTAAGGGGCGCCATTAAAATTATAATTGAATATTGGGTCATAAGTATTGAAAGTTTGAAAAGCACTGGATTAGGACTATACTCCTGAGTTGATCTATAATTATTTACATGCTCCTTAGGCATATGTCAGCATTTCAAATCACATTTATACATTATGAAGTAGATCGAAAACTATTTTTAAAAAATTAAAACTAAAAATTCCATTTCTTGAACAAAATAACTAAAATATTATTCTAATAAATTTCTGAGTCTGGATAAGTTTCCTGACTCTACAGAAATACATCTTTTGTCAGGGAAGACATAAAAGCATTTCCAATAGTCCCACTTAAAATTTGTCTGCTACTTGTTGAAGTTGTCGCTTACTTTTTCCTAGTGTGCATTTTGCATGTCTCCAACGTAAAAAGAACACTTTTTCGGTAATGGAAGATACTAAATGATACTACTGATAATTGTTATTTTTATAATTGCGAGAAAATATTCCCTTCTAACATATTTTGTTGGATAAAAAATTCAAATAAGGCTGGGTCAAAATTAACTTTTAAATAACTTTTACTGTTGGTTTTTAGAAAAACTGTATTTCAGGTAATGAAAAACTTATTAAATTATGAATTAACACGACTGAAGCCAAATTAGTTTAAAAACGATTGGCACCTGAAAATTCTTAGTTCAAGGTGCCTCTGAAAAAATCGAAAAAATGAACGCAAGGAAGTCGAAATTCCCGGTGGAGCTAAATTCAACTGTACCGAAAAAAGAAAAATTCTACGGTTTTAACTAAAAATGTTCCAATGATGTTAATAATGCACATGTTTTAAACACCATCCTCATTCAAAACCTTAGAATTCTGGAATCAGTTGAGCTCAAGAACTTATTCAAAGTTCGATTGCAAATTAAGAACAAGAATACTCGAAATCTATCGTTATTCAGACACCCTTTGTTATTCGAAAGCACATCCTTTCTCAAAAAGGTTTGAATACTGAATGGACATTGCGCGCCGGTGAAGAATTTGTCGCATCATTAATAAATGTTGCGATTGCCTCGAAAAAAATCACCGATCTGTTCAGAGCACTTATCCTCCTGCATATGTTAACTGCTCTAAGGAACACACAATGGAAAAGACGCAAACAAAATCTATTCTAAAGTTTGAAGAAACTGTGTTTATTTTAAACATAAAACTAGAAATAACTTAAGATAAGTAAACATTAATCACAAAAATTTCTGATGAAAATTCAGTTATGTCAAGAACTGATTATGATTAATAGACCTACTCATTTCTTAAGGATTGCTCATCTAAATCTGCACAAATCCAAATCTGCTACGCAACAGCTCATCCTAATTATGGACCGAGAAAATATTTACTGTTCAATGTCATAAAGGTTTTGTGGTTGGTTTTCCCAGCAGTTATAAAGGGTTATGTGATGTAAACTCTGTGAATATTAAAGTAGCTATTATTATTCACTCATAAGATTTCTCAGTTTTTGCTGACCTCAATAATACAGACTACTATATAGTTAAAATGGGTGTAAGCCTTATATAATGCAATAACTTTTACTATTTTTTTTTCTATCACTTCAAATCCTCAAGAAATATCTCGATGCTGATATTCAAAAAATTAATCTGGTTTTCTTGAATAAGAATCTTTAGAAACTGATTTGGAGAACGAATGCTAATAGCAAATTCGAACTATGGTTTAGTCCCTTTTCCGATACTCGTGGAGTCAGGCTAAGTGACTTTATTTGTTCTAAATACCTATTTTTTATAATAAATGAAGGTTGTGGGCCTACTTTTCGGACTAACCATGATTCTACCTACATTGATGTCACTATCGTTGGAATTGATTTACTCCAAGACAATACTTGTTCGTGTCTCTCTGACAGCGATTCCTCATCTGAGCATATGATGATCGAATTCAAAATCCTTGTTTCCAAGTCTACATCTTTAAATTCGAAATTCATTCCTTCTTTTTAACATCAAAACAGTCAATTAGAAACGTTTCCAAGCGTTTGGTTGTTTAAGCATTCCTTATCTCTTATCTTAATTCATGCGTAAGCAGCTACCTCTTGAACTCCACAGCAGAAGACTTTGGATCCGTTATTTTTCAAGAGTTTCCTCTTCTATGAATACCAAGAAACGCAGTTCTTACAACTTTCCTTGATGTTCCATTGAACTGAAATACATCAGAAAAAAAGATGAATGCTGCCAGACGTAGATTTCAACGTGCTGGAAACATATTCCAAAATTAAGATCTTAAATCTGGGTAGATCAGTTACAGAGAAGATTACAATAAAATACTTTTAGATGGAAAACTGAACTCTTGAAAAAAAATTCTATCGACGGTTGATGTTCTCAAGGATTGCGGGAAAAAATCTCACTTAGGGGTTACAAGAAATTTTCTGAAAAACACGGATATAATCAAGTCATAGGGCCAATAAAGAGCCCCATTACGGAGGAGTTGATAACAATTAAATTTGTTGAGGATTTAATTCTTCCTATGGCTATAATATGGTCATCTGGAGAGAAGTTTCTCAGTTCCTATGTTATCCTCGTCATTTTACTATGGTTCAAATTAGTAAGTCTAGTGATAAAAGCCCTGAAGTTGCTTCATATATTGACGTTAATTAAAATCAGAACAGTTTCTTTTGACGTTCAGCAGCTTACACTTTTTGAGTAAACCTCAAAGCACCGACATAGTAGAGGGGAGAATTACATATTAAATCAGTCGCGGGGTTTAAAGTCCGCATATTGCAGATTTTTATTGGTAGAATCAGTGTAATTTTCGAAAATGTTAACATATAAGAAAAAGGGAAATTTGAGGTTGCAACGAATAATAAGTCACTCTCCACTGTAAAAAGTTTATTCACATTCACAATTTCGAAAATGACATCGCAAATAGATTCTCTGGGTATTGACGCATTGCCTTTCACTGTGATAGAGGAGAATTAAACTATATGAAAAGTGAAAGTTAGCGGAAAACATTTGTAGGATTATATCATAAAAATTTAACACGTTACCTTAGAAATCATGTAGTGGGCATATTATATAACTGGATAAGTAAATTTTAATTAATAGTTCAAAAGGACATTAGGTACAGATATCGTTGCTTTGAAAATCGTGTAGGAAGAAAAAGTAGAAGCCAAAACTTGAACATCTCACTTTTTGCGAGTTGGTATGCATTAATATCGCACTATAAAGCAACACGAAGTCTATTGGCAGTGAACCTCGTAATTTTGAATCATGCTCTAGTGATGAGGACAACATAGAAATCCCACCAATACCTCTCTTCGAACTTCAACACCACGCCACTGAAGAACTTTGAGCCTCTCTACATGGCTGGACTTGACTGTCATTCGCGCTTGAACTGCTGACACGCTCGCTACGAGGGTGTGACCTTGACCTCATAACTACCGTGGCCCTTAGCTCAAAACCTTGAAAAATTCGATGTAAATAATCTAAGTGTATAGAGAATCTTGAAGAGGTGGCAAGGTTGTTATCCAGATAAACGTGGAAGTATAACGCATGAAAAACCTCTATAAATCGATGAAATACTTCATCCATACACATATTTAATTCATATAGTATATATTATCTCTTGGGTCGGGCAGCTTTGTTGTTGCGGTGTGCCAAATCAATTTATCAATATGATTCATTGTGCTGCAAATTTGGAAATATTTGAAATAATTCAATTTCCGCAGTAACGTATGCAGAAGTTGCGGATAGAGGTCAAGAATATAGATTTAGAGTTTTATTTTGTATTGATAATTCATCGCTTAAAAATATTTATCAACATAAAAAGTCTAAAAGAAATACAACTGTTCCTTCAACATACATATTATTTATACTATATATCATATATTTCATTGAATGATTTCACTTTTTAGATCTGAAACTTTTACCGGTGTCTAAGTCAGTGTTTCTCAAACTGTGGGGCGCGCCCCCTTGAGGGGCGTGACAACTCTACGAGGGGGGTGCGAGCATATTAAAAAATCGAAAACATAAGATTATTTAAAAAAATTATTAAGTTACTGAAAGTAAATAAACACAAAATACATTCTGGCAACAGAATATAAAAAATAAAATACGAATTTACACTGATATATTATACTTATAAATGTATCACTGCTACACAATGTTTTTTATAATTAATTTAACAATACTAAGTTAAGAACAAGTTTAATAATTACCATTGACCCCATGGGATTCTGTCAAATATAAAATCATATACAAAAATCAACACTTATCTTGATGATTTTTGTGTACTGCTTATAATAAAAAAAATCCCTTAACTGCCGATTAAAAGTTACGCGAAACGCTTCCCAATGTCAACCGTTTTCCACGTAGGCGCGCGTATGGGATGCATTGAGTGTACGGGAGGGGGGAAGGAATAAAGAAACAAATAACCGGAAATAAGTAAATCCTTTACAAACATTGACAAAATCCTTTTATTGCATTCTACAGCCTTCGGAATAATTTTATGGAAAGCAGTGCGCAGAAAAGGTCTTACTTTGGAAAGACGTATATATACGTGCGGGGAAATTGACGCTTTGGCTAACAGAGATGTTTATATAATCCGGTGGCACTTAAGAAGTTAAAGTCGTATCGTAATTTTATCATCAAAGTATATTATTGAATTCAATACATTGTTATTGTTTGAGGGGGGTGCGACTAAAATTATGATTGAATATTGGGTCGCGAATATTGAAACTTTGAGAAGAACTGGTTTAAGTCAATTTTAATTTAAAATAAAAAGCTCCGTTCATCGAAAGGAGAGATGACACTTAATGTTGACCGAACCCTGTCTTTCAATAGTTGAGTACTGTTTTTGAAATTTTGCGCTTAGTTCTCTGGCGAATTAGTATTTTCGCCGGAAATGTTGTATGAATAAGAAAACAGATTATAATTTAAATAAAAATGAAATAACAGAAAAGACTTTAATAACAAAACTAATGTCCAAATTGGCCCCATACTCAACAATTTATCCTATATTGGGGAAATTAGATGCATTTGGGCACTTCTAGAAAGCTGGAGGATAATTATTTCATTAGAAATATCAAGAAAACGATAAAAAGGACTCCCTAACCCATAAAAAAACCATAAATAGAATGAATTATAGAACAAGAACACGACAGTGACTGTGTGCAATTTCCACTCATTAAGATTAACTTAAGGTGCTGCTCGCTATATTACACCATGTAGAAAATGGTATCTTCAAATCACATACCAGGGAGACTTGACATGCAGATTAAACAACTATTTTCAACAGATTAAAAAAGGTCAACACTTAAAAGTTGTGTATGCTCTTACTGAAACAAAGTTGTTCAGAGAATATATATATTTGTTTACATATACATAGTACGAGTGATATTCCCTTACAGTGTTTTCGAGTTTTTATCTCACCGTTCTATTTTTACTTGTGTATTTGCATTTTCTTACATTACCTCACATAATCTTACCATACATTTAATAATTGATTCATATAGAATATTTTGGAAAGTTAGATTTTAAATATAATTGTCATGTTAAACGAGATATTCTGTCGTTTTTCCTTAGAAATAAATTTTTCTTCCCGTATTATATAAATGGTAGAAAATGGTATTTTTAAATTAAGAATAAATGAAAGACTTGAAATATATTCATTTCCGTCAATATATTTATAAAAACGCAAACAATGAAGGGATTTTTTTAAATATTCTTCAATCAGAATAAATATTCAAAATATTTAAAAATATTAAACAGTATATATATAACTAAATTTATATATACCGAAAGGAAAATATCCAGGAAGAAATTATATTTTCATATCGAAAACTAATTACTTATTAAGTAAAAAAAACTTAATGAAGCATGAGCCGTTATTGAAATATATTGTTCTAAGAATTCAATTAAGCTTTTTAGAAATTTTCAATAGGAAACAAAACAGGATGATATTTGATAAATTCATCATAATAAATAACTACGCCCCATTCAAGAATATCTATATTATCATGTTGTTTTTTAAAAAATTCAATTTTATTTAATGTTATGTTAAAACATTACACTTAATTTTAAAGGAATTTACAAAATGCAAGAGAAAACTTAATACTTTAAAACAAATAAAATACAGCGACAAAATAATTCCTTTCCGTATTAGCAGAATATGATATCTATCTTAAAATCTAAAATATAAGTAAAATATAATAACAAAATATTTAAGTAATGCTACCTAAAAGGCATTTTCTTTTAATTTTCTAAATATTTCCCTATAGATATTGGAAAAACGATTCAAGCTCTACAGTTAAATACACAAGAGAAATGCTCCTTCAAGAAAGCAATAAAAGTTATTTTTATTGGTCAAAAATATTACAATCAAGTCATAGAAAGCATTAGTTCACTAATAATAATACTAAACGAAAATAAAATTGACGTGATAAAGAATGAGTACAATCCTAAAGGAAAATATTTATAATAACCCATTTATGTTGAAATATATTTGACTCGAAATAATAAAACTATTGATTTTTACTGATTTTTATATTTGAAAAATAACTCTAAGCAAGCAAAGATTTGGCAAGAGACACTTTTAAAATTTCCAAAAATTCAAAGTTCCAATTTTTTTCAGTAAATAAATCTTTATAAAAATGCTGTCTTTGAAAATTAATAATAGTAATTATCTAAAAACTAAGTACTTTTTCGAGATGAGGACACGTGTTTTTTAAAATTATTACTGCAACAGAAAGCTTTATTGCATTCTTCACAAACACATAAGGTTTTTCCTCGTTATGAATATGTAAATGTCTCTTGAAATTTCTCTTGTGAAATAAAGCCTTGTTGCGTATTTCACAAAAATGAGACTTTTCCTTCTTATGAATTCGCATATGTACACGCGATTGTTATAGCTTAAATGACCACTTTGAGAAAATGACTTGTTGCATATTTCACAAAAATGAGGATTTTACTTTGTACTAATACGTAAATGTCTCTTGAAATTTCTTTTATCAGTGAAAACCTTATTGAACACTTCACAGACATAAGATTTCTCGTTTGGTATGAATACGCAGATGACTTTTTAAGTTGCTAATACAAGAAAAAGACTTGTTGCATATTTCACAAACATAAGGTTTTTCCTTTGTATGAATACGTAAATGTCTCTTGAAGTTTCTTCGATGAGAGAAATCCTTGTTGCACACATTACAGACAAAAGGCCTTTCCTTGGCATGAATACGCAGATGACTTTTTAAGGTTCCACTATGAGAAAAAGACTTGTTGCACACATCACAGACAAAAGGCCTTTCCTTGGTATGAATACGCAGATGACTTTTCAAGGTGCTACTTCGAGAAAAAGACTTGTTGCATATTTCACAAATGTGATGCTTTTCCTTAGTATGAATACTCATATGATTGCTTAAATGACCACTTTGAGAAAAAGACTGTTTGCATATTTCACAAAGATGAGGCTTTTCCTTAGTATGAATACTCATATGATTGCTTAAATGACCACTTTGAGAAAAAGACTGTTTGCATACTTCACAAACATAAGGCTTTTCTTTTGTATGAATACGTAGATGTGTCTTAAAGTTTTTTCTAACAGAGAAATCTTTGTTGCACACTTCACACATATAAGGCCTTTCCTTGGTATGAATACGCAGATGACTTTTTAAGTTGCTAATATCAGAAAAAAAACTTGCTCATTTTCACAAACGTGAGGTTTTTTCCTTTGTCGCATCAT
Source organism: Trichonephila inaurata madagascariensis (assembly GCA_019973955.1). Taxonomy (NCBI): domain Eukaryota; kingdom Metazoa; phylum Arthropoda; class Arachnida; order Araneae; family Nephilidae; genus Trichonephila; species Trichonephila inaurata. The sequence continues at coordinate 10,609 of BMAV01006004.1, forward strand.
TAATAAATGTTGCGATTGCCTCGAAAAATCACCGATCTGTTCTGTGAGCACTTATCCTCCTGCATATGTTAACTGCTCTATGAAACACACAATGGAAAAGACGCAAAAACAAAAAATCTATTCTAAAGTTTGAAGAAACTGTGTTTATTTTTAAATTACAAACTAGAAATAACTTAAGATAAGTAAACATTAATCACAAAAATTTCTGATGAAAATTCAGTTTTGTCAATAACTGTTTATGAGTAATAGACCTACTCATTTCTTAAGGATTGCTCATCTAAATCTGCACAAATCCAGATCTGCTACGCAATAGCTCATCCTAATTATGGACCGAGATAATATTGACTGTGCATTGTCATAAAAGTTTTGTGTTTGGTTTTCCCAGCAGTTATAAAGTGTTATGTGATGTAAACTCTGTAAATATCAAAGCAGCCATTATTATTCACCATAAGATTTCTCAGTTTTTGCTGACCCTCAATAATACAGACTACTATATAGTTAAAATGGGTGTAAGCCTTATATAATGCAATAACTTACTGGCTTTTTTCTATCACTTCAAATCCTCAAGAAATATCTCGATTGCTGATATTCAAAAATTAATCTTGGCTTCTTTGAATAAGAATCTTTAGAAAACTGATTTGGAGAAACGAATGCTAATAGCAAATTCGAACTATGGTTTAGTCCCTTCCGATACCGTGAGTCAGGCTAAGTGACTTTATTTGCCCTAAATAATTCCATTTTTATAATGTAAATGAAGGTTGTAAATACTTTTCTACCAACCATGATTCTGTACCTTACATTGATGTCACTATCGTTGAATTGGATTTACTCCAAGACAATACTTCTGTTCGTGTCTCTCTGACAGCTATTCCTCATCTGAGCATATGATGATCGAATTCAAAATCCTTGTTTCCAAGTCTACATCTTTAAATTCGAAATTCATTCCTTCTTTTTAACATCAAAACAGTCAATTAGAAACGTTTCCAAGCGTTTGGTTGTTTAACATTCCTCATTCTTATCTTAATTCATGCGTAAGCAGCTACCTCTTGAACTCCACACAGCAGAAGACTTTTGGATCCGTTATTTTTCAAGAGTTTCCTCTTCTATGAATACCAAGAAAAGTAGCTCTACAACTTTCCTGATGTTCCATTGAACTGAAATACATCAGAAAAAAAAAAGATGAATGCTGCCAGACGTAGATTTCAACGTGCTGGAAACATATTCCAAAATTAAGATCTTAAATCTGGGTAGATCAGTTACAGAGAAGATTACAATAAAATACTTTTAGATGGAAAACTGAACTCTTGAAAAAAAATTCTATCGACGGTTGATGTTCTTAAGGATTGCGGGGAAAAATCTCACTTAGGGTTACAAGAAATTTTCTGAAAAACACGGATATAATCAAGTCATAGGGCCAATAAAGAGCCCCATTACGGAGGAGTTGATAAATACCAAATTTGTTGAGGATTTAATTTTCCTATGGCTATATAATAATATGGTCATCTGGAGAGAAGTTTCTCAGTTCCTATGTTATCCTCGTCATTTTACTATGGTTCAAATTAGTAAGTCTAGTGATAAAAGCCCTGAAGTTGCTTCATATATTGACGTTAATTAAAATCAGAACAGTTTCTTTTGACGTTCAGCAGCTTACACTTTTTGAGTAAACCTCAAAGCACCGACATAGTAGAGGGGAGAATTACATATTAAATCAGTCGCGGGGTTTAAAGTCCGCATATTGCAGATTTTTATTGGTAGAATCAGTGTAATTTTCGAAAATGTTAACATATAAGAAAAAGGGAAATTTGAGGTTGCAGCGAATAATAAGTCACTCTCCACTGTAAAAATTTTATTCACATTCACAATTTCGAAAATGACATCGCAAATAGATTCCTGGTATTGACGCATTGCCTTTCACTGATAGAGGAGAATTAAACTATATGAAAAGTGAAAAGTTAATGAAAACATTTGTAGGATTATATCATAAAAATTTAACACGTTACCTTAGAAATCATGTAGTGGGCATATATTATATAACTGGATAAGTAAATTTACTCATTGTAGTTCAAAAGGACATAGGTACAGATATCGTTGCTTGAAAAATCGTGTAGGAAGAAAAGTGAAGCCAAACTTGAACATCTCTTTCTCTTAATTTTTATGAGTTGGTATGCATTAATATCGCACTATAAAGCAACACGAAGTCTATTGGCAGTGAACCTCGTAATTTTGAATCATGCTCTAGTGATGAGGACAACATAGGAAATCCCACCAATACCTCTCTTCGAACTTCAACACCACGCCACTGAAGAACTTTTGAGCCTCTCTACATGGCTGGACTTGACTGTCATTCGCGCTTGAACTGCCGGACACGCTCTCGCTACGAGGGTGTGACCTTGACCTCATAACTACCGTGGCCCTTAGCTCAAAACCTTGAAAAATCTGGATGTAAATAATCTAAGTGTATAGAGAATCTTGAAGAGGTGGCAGTTGTTATCCAGATAAACGTGGAAGTATAACGCATGAAAAATCCTTCTATAAATCGATGAAATACTTCATCCATACACATATTTAATTCATATAGTATATATTATCTCTGGGTCGGGCAGCTTTGTTGTTGTTGTGGTGTGCCAAATCAATTTATCAATATGATTCATTGTGCTGCACATTTGGAAATATTTGAAATAATTCGATTTCCGCAGTAACGTATGCAGAAATTGCGGATAGAGGTCAAGAATATAGATTTAGAGTTTTATTTTGTATTGATAATTCATCATTTAAAAATATTTATCAACATAAAAAGTCTAAAAGAAATACAACTGTTCCTTCAACATACATATTATTTATACTATATATCATATATTTCATTGAATGATTTCACTTTTTAGATCTGAAACTTTACCGGTGTCTAAGTCAGTGTTTCTCAAACTGTGGGGCGCGCCCCCTTGAGGGGCGTGACAACTCTACGAGGGGGGTGCGAGCATATTAAAAAGTCGAAAACATAAAATTATTTAAAAAAATTATTAAGTTACTGAAAGTAAATAAACACAAAATACATCTCTAAGCAGAATATAAAAAATAAAATACGAATTTACACTGATATATTATACTTATAAATGTATCACTGCTACACAATGTTTTTTATAATTAATTTAACAATACTAAGTTAAGAACAAGTTTAATAATTACCATTGACCCCATGGGATTCTGTCAAATATAAAATCACATTCAAAAATCAACACTTATCTTGATGATTTTTTGTACTGCCTATAATAAAAAAAATCCCTTAACTGCCGATTAAAAGTTACGCGATACGCTTCCCCAATGCGTCAACCGTTTCAATGGTGGCGCGCGCGTATGGATGCATTGAGTGTAAGGAGGGGGGAAGGAATAAAGAAGCAAATAACCTGAAATAAGTAAATCCTTTACAAACATTGACAAAATCCTTTTATTGCATTCTACAGCCTTCGAATAATTATGGAAAGCAGTGCGCAGAAAAGGTCTTACTTTTGGAAAGACGTATATACGTGTGGGGAAATTGACGCTTTGGCTAATGAGATGTTTATATAATCCGGTGGCACTTAAGAAGTTAAAGTCGTATCGTAATTTTATCATCAAAGTATATTATTGAATCTCAATACATTGTTATTGTTTCTGAGTGGGGGTGCGACTAAAATTATGATTGAATATTGGGTCGCGAATATTGAAACTTTGAGAAGCACTGGTCTAAGCTCAATTTTAATTAAAACCAAAAAAGCTCCGTTCATCGAAGGAGAGATGACACTTAATGTTGACCGAACCGTCTTCAATAGTTGAGTACTGTTTTTGAAATTTTGCGCTTAGTTCTCTGGCGAATTAGTATTTTCGCCGGAAATGTTGTATGAATAAGAAAACAGATTATAATTTAAATAAAATGAAATAACAGAAAAAGACTTAATAACAAAACTAATGTCCAAATTGCCCCATAGTCAACAATTTATCCTATATTGGGGAAATTAGATGCATTTAAGCACTTCTAGAAAGCTGGAGGATAATTATTTCATTAGAAATATCAAGAAAACGATAAAAGGACCCCTAACCCATAAAAACCATAAATAGAATGAATTATAGAACAAGAACACGATACAGTGACTGTGTGCAATTTCCACTCATTAAGATTAACTGTTGTGCTGTTTCGCTATATTACACCATGTAGAAAAATAATATCTTCAAATCACATACCAGGGAGACTTGACATGCAGATTAAAACAACTATTTTCAACAGATTAAAAAGGTCAACACTTAAAAGTTGTGTATGCTCTACTGAAACAAAAGTTGTTCAGAGAGAATATATATATTTGTTTACATACATAGTACGAGTGATATTCTTACAGTAAGCTTTCGAGTTTTTATCTCACCGTTCTATTTTGTTTGTGTATTTGTGGTTTCTTACATTACCTCACACATAATCTTACCATACATTTAATAATTGATTCATATAGAATATTTTGGAAAGTTAGATTTTAAATATAATTGTCATGTTAAACGAGATATTCTGTCGTTTTTCCTTAGAAATAAATTTTTCTTCCCGTATTATATATAAATGGTAGAAAATGGTATTTTAAATTAAGAATAAATGAAAGACTTGAAATATATTCATTTCCGTCAATATATTTATAAAAACGCAAACAATGAAGGATTTTTTAAATATTCTTCAATCAGAATAAATATTCAAAAAATATTTAAAATATTAAAACAGTCTATATATAACTAAATTTATATATACCGAAAGGAAAATATCCAGGAAGAAATTATATTTTCATATCGAAAACTAATTACTTATTAAGCAAAAAACTTAATGAAGCATGAGCCGTTATTGAAACATATTGTTCTAAATGAATTCAATTAAGCTTTTAGAAATTTTCTTTCAATAGGAAACAAAAAACAGGATGATATTTGATAAATTCATCATAATAAATAACTACGCCCCATTCAAGAATATCTATATATCATGTTGTTTTTTAAAAAATTCAATTTTTATTTAATGTTATGTTAAAACATTACACTTAATTTTAAAGGAATTTTACAAAAATGCAAGAGAAAACTTAATACTCTTTTTAAAACAAATAAAAATACAAAGACAAAATAATTCCCTTCCGTATTAGCAGAATATGATATCTATCTTAAAAATCTAAAAATATAAGTAAAATATAATAACAAAATATTTAAGTAATGCTACCTAAAAGGCATTTTCTTTTAATTTCTAAATATTTCCCTTATAGATATTGGAAAACGATTCAAGCTCTACAGTTAAATACACAAGAGAAATGTTCCTTCAAGAAAGCAATAAAAGTTATTTTTATTGGTCAAAATATTACAATCAAGTCATAGAGCATTAGTTCACTAATAATAATACTAAAGAAAAATAAAATTGACGTGATAAAGAATGAGTACAATCCTAAAGGAAAATATTTATAATAACCCATTTATGTTGAAATATATTTGACTCGAAATAATAAAACTATTGATTTTACTGATTTTTATATTTGAAAAATAACTCTAAGCAAGCAAAGATTTGGCAAGAGACACTTTTAAAATTTCCAAAAATTCAAAGTTCCAAATTTTTTCAGTGAATAAATCTTTATAAAAATGCTGTCTTTGAAAATTAATAATAGTAATTATCTAAAAACTAAGTACTCTTTTCGAGATAGTGACACGTGTTTTTAAAATTATTACTGCAACAGAAAGCTTTTATTGCATTCTTCACAAACACATAAGGTTTTTCTCTCGTTATGTAGAATATGTAAATGTCTCTTGAAATTTCTCTTTAGAATAAAAGCCTTGTTGCGTATTTCCTCACAAAACAGACTTTTTCCTTCTTGTTCGCATATGTACACGTGCTGATTGTTATAGCTAAATGACCACTTTTGGAGAAAATGATCTTGTTGCATATTTCACAAAATGAGGATTTTACTTTTGTACTAATACGTAAAATGTTCTTTTTAAATTTCTTTTTATCAGTAGTAAAAACCTTATTGAACACTTCACAGACATAAGATTTCGTTTGGTATGAATACGCAGATGACTTTTAAGTTGCTAATACAAGAAAAGACTTGTTGCATATTTCACAAACATAAGGTTTTTCCCTTTGTATGAATACGTAAATGTCTTCTTTGAAGTTTTCGACATGAGAGAAACCTTGTTGCACATATTACAGACACAAATAAAAGGCCTTTCCTTGGCATGAATACGCAGATGACTTTTAAGGTTCCACTATGAGAAAAAAGACTTGTTGCACACATCACAGCACAAAAGGCTCTTTGGTATGAATACGCAGATGACTTTTCAAGGTGCTACTTCTGAAAAGACTTGTTGCATATTTCACAAATGTGATGCTTTTCCTTAGTATGAATAATTATGATTGCTTTCTAAATGACCACTTTGAGAAAAGACTGTTTGCATATTTCACAAAGATGAGGCTTTTCCCTTAGTATGAATACTCATATGACTGCTTAAATGACCACTTGGAGAAAGTATTCGCTTGCATACTTCACAAACATAAGGCTTTCTTTTGTATGAATACGTAGATGTGTCTTAAAAGTTTTTTCTAACAGAGAAATCTTTGTTGCACACTTCACACATATAAGGCCTTTCCTTGGTATGAATACGCAGATGACTTTTTAAGTTGCTAATATCAGAAAAAGACTTGCTACATTTTTCACAAACGTGAGGTTTTTCCTTGGTGTGAACACGCAGATGAATTTTTAAGGAGTTACTATGAGAAAAAGACTTGTTGCACTCATCACATACATAAGGCCTTTCTTTGGTATGAATACGCAGGTGTCTGTTTAAAGTACTACTTTGAGAAAAAGACTGGTTACACACTTCACAGACATAAGGCCTTTCCTTGGTATGAATACGCATATGACTGTTTAAATTACCACTTTGAGAAAAAGACTTGTTGCACACTTCACAGACAAATGGCCTTTCCTTGGTATGAATACGCAAATGTGTTTTTAAATGACTAAATTTACGGAAAGACTTCTTGCATATTTCACATATATGAGGCTTCTCCTTTGATTTAGCAGTCAATTGATCATTAAAATTGTCATTCTCAAGGAGAGACATCTTCCTAAGACAAATAGATAAAATTTCGTTTTTAATATGCACCGAATAAAAAACACTAGTTTCTACGCGCTTGTTATGAATGCCGTTATATATTTCAATACGTTTAAATGCGTATTAAATCTTTTAATGCAATACTGAAACATTAATTAGAATATCTTCCGTCTTCATGAATTATGCTTTGAACGAAATGCAATTCAATTCACTTTACAAGATTAAATAAAATAACGAATTAAAACAGGATTTTAATTTCAGTTATTTGCATATTGGGTGGCTTTCTGATAGCATTGATGCAAAATAAAAAAAAAATTTGAAGACATGCATAACTAAAATTTTCAAAATTAAATTCAGGTAGAATTTTGAAATAAATAATACCTCTTCACACAAGAGGACTTGTAAATATAACTTTAATATGCAAACTATATTTAAGCGCCCATTCGATGTAGTGGTTAGTGACGCTGATGTGCCTTAGAGAGTGGGTTCGAATTCTTGAGAAGGCACGGATGTTTGTAAATGCGCAGTGCCTTTGCGGCAGGGATATACTCTGAATAGCTGTCGAGTCAAGGCCTTTTGTGAGGTTGGTGGAAGGGGAAGGAAGAACGATGTCCCCTGATCACTGCCAGGTTTTCTCCCTCAAAATTAGCGTGGATGAGTGAGTGAGTGAATATTAATGTTGCACTGTTCAGCTACACTAGGTCTATTGGTGACGGGCCACGGGATTTTGAACCATGATCAAGTGACGTGGACGACACCTGAGCTGGCACCCTCCTCTCCTAACTACTGCACCACACCAACGGGAGGAAGTTTCAGCTCTCGAAAGACTTATCATGCATCGCTGCCCTTTACGGCGGGTCTTTAGTGATACCACGATACCTATACCACTCGGCTACCGCGGCCACAAAATTAGCGTGAGTTCTACTTCAAAACTCATAAAGTTGGTCAAAGCTACCATCTGAACGACATTGCAGCGCTACAATCTAGCCCAAAGGATACTTAACTCAGGCCCGGTCATCGCCATTTTCTCTAATAAATTCAGTTATTTAAGAAAAATGCATTAAAAATTTAGCTGGAAATTCTATCCATCAAGGAATCAAACTTATAAATTTTGCTATCAATGTCGAGCTGGTACGAATTGCGAGGTAAATTTTTTTCTTTTTATAATTGTAACGGTTAGTGATTACAAATAACAGTATATTAGTGAGAATTTTAGGGGTCACACTGATTTTTAATTAATCCTCATGTCTTTTAAGCGAAAAATATCTAGCGAATATATGTTGTTTCAAGACGATTATTTCTTAGAGAAAAACGAACGTATATATAAAATCAACAAGTTATTTGATTTGTCCTGTTAATGTTATATTTAAAAAATATAATTTTACTCGTCTCTATACCACTAAGCACATCATTTTCAATAGCTCTTTTTCTTCAGGATCTTTTTCAAGACGGAATCAATTGGCTTTCTTGAAAAAATCTATACAACTACAACAAAAAATTTTGCTGATGGTAATGTCAAAAAATGCAGATGTAACAAAAGAATCCTATAAAATTTGCAAATTACATATATTGAGAAACATATGATTTGATACAGAAATTGTTGGAGAGTTTCTTAAATGCTTTTGATGTACTTTTTGATAAATTCAGTTATTTGTTCAGATATTTTTTTTAGTAAAATGAAAAACTATTTGAATAAGTTTGAAACAAAAATGCACAAACATGTCTGAACTATTTTTAAATAAATATTCTCATTTGAGTCTGAAATTCAGTAAAAACTCTTTGCTGCCATTCTGCACTTAATAAATGATCCTGAGAAATAAAAATAAGTAAGGCTATGTCAAAAAAATGATCAATACACGGGGTAGCTTTGTTTTTATGCAGTAGCTTGTCATAAAAACTACAAGAAGCTTAGAATGATTGTTGAAAAGAAAAAGAAATTACCTCAAAACTGGGTAAAAAATGCGTAAAACCTTTTTTTTTAAACTGAGTTTGATAGAGTTTAATAAAAATTTTAAATAAAATCCAATATAATGACTTTTTTTACTTTGATCAAATTTAAGCATTTTAAATTCCCTAGATTTTATAGCCCCCTCCCACCTCTATTAATTTTCTTGTTGCGGTCCATATGAAACAACTGTCATATATATGTGGCCCGCGGAAAAAAGGTTGAGTATCTATGACTGGGCCCTTACCGTGATAGATTTTGTGGAAATCGATCTGGCACTGCTGATCAGATGGCATTATCAACAACAATAAATATAACCAAAGAAATTTCATCAAGGAGGTTGTGTGTAATTCATTGGAGGATACTTCAAAGGGAACATGGAACCTTTTTATTTTTCCTTTGTGTGTGTATGTGCTATGTGCAAATAGATGCACCCTTTGCCTACGTGTTTATCATGGATTGCATTTATTTAGCATAACTTGTGTATATATATTTGCAAATACAGCTCCTATTTCAGTAACAAATCGTTTAACCATTTTATGCTTTGTTGCAATATTGTTACGAATTTTGTGTAAATAGTGTATATAATGTGTATTTGAGTGTTTAATGCATTTATATTACTCTATGATGTTTATTGCATGTTAAAATTGTACCATTGACAAGCAATGCCACCCCTTACGCTATAATAGCGATTCAACCCCCAGATTTTCTAATAACTTTATTTTTTTTAATTTGTTTATACTATTTTTGGGGATCCCTGGGGTCATTCGGACGGCATTGACCCTAGAATTCTTCTCTATTTTTGACCATCTTTCATATCATTCAAGTTTTTCTCTTTCGATCTCTGACCTGCACAAGAGTTCAAACTTTTTAATAATTAAAAAAAAAGATTCTTTCTTTTGTAATTGTTCATTATTAATAAAGCAACGTGTATTTCATTTTGTTTAGCATTGATTTGATATCCATTTTGTTTTATGCCAATTTTCATTTTTTTTTCCATGCTTAATGTTTATTTATTTTGACGAAATTTTTTTGTTTCTCTTTTTTTTCCCTGTGACTTTTTTCGTAAGGAACCAAGGTATCCAGATAACCTTTGGATTCACTTTGGGCCCCAATATTTCTGTGGGAGGGGGAGGGGGGCTTTTTAAATTTGAGTTTGAAAACCTCGCTTAAGTTTTTGGGTTAAAAGAATTTTAATGTAATTTATTGAGGAAAAGGGTTTTTCCCGGGTTTATCGAGTCCTCATCTTGATTCCGAAAAAACCCGTGCGTTTCAAAGGAAAGAGAAAAGCCCCGCCATTTAAACACCCCGCCTCAATTTTTGGGAATCCAGTGGGGGGGGGCCGCAAAATTAATACCATCCACCTTCTCATGATAAGGAAAGTTTCAATCCCAAAAAAGACCCGTTTTCCCAAATTTTAACATTGGCGAAATTATTGCTTGTTTGATTTTTTATTCATGCCCTTTTTCAAGCAATTAATAAGTCTATTAAATCCCATCTGCTCCCGAATTCGCTGGGTTTGAAAAGGTGATGAACGAAATTTTGGGATTTATCTAATTTTTTTATTAATTATTAATTTTTAAATTTTTAAAATTATTTATCTGCAAATCTAAAAATCCTTTCTTAATTCTCTTCTAATGATAAGTCCATACAGGCCAATATCTCTGTCTTGCTTTTAAGCAGATCCGAATCATGGACAAAAACCATTTAGTTCAAAACGAGGTAACTTTTTCTTCTTACTGAAGCTTTTCTAAATTCCCCTGACAATAAGTAATTCCCCTAATAAGTCAATTATATCCATCTCTCTTAATTCCTTTCTGCGTGCCTGTTCTGAGCCTGACCTGTTGTGCACCTCTGAAGCAGAAATCCTCTAAGAATTCCGTCATTAGAGTGTGACTCAGGTCAGAGGAATCACAATAAAAAAGAAGCATTATTTATTTTCCAACACTTAACAGTTAATTTTAATTTTAAAAATAACACTACACTATACACAGTTATTAAATCTGGAAACTGGATCTCTAAATTATGTCTACATTCTGTCTTTCGTTTTTAATCCTCTGCAAATTGTTCCAAGTTAGGCTTCAATTTCCCCCCATCCCCCTCCAAAAAAATTTTAAATTACAATCCCTATTTTTGTAAATGTTTTTTTCAAAATTTCTCACTTTTAAAACTTTTCCAGACATTTGGTGTTTTTATTTTATTAGTTTTTATACAAAGTTTTTTTTGCTTATCATAAATAATTTTTTTCAGTCTCCTTTCTAGTCAGGGTTTTAATTTTAAAAAAATTTATTTTACTATCATTGGCTTTATTTCTGTTAAATTTTATTTAATTAGTCTAATATTTGGAATCAGAAACTTATTGGATACTAGCTGTCCCGACATACGTTGTCCTGTACACACGTCTTAAAACCGAAATTTACAAACTTTTTTTGAATAAGTCGTAACATTCTTGACAATTTTTATGAAATTTTTTATGAAGAAAGTTAGTACAGTACCTGACATCATCACATGTACAGTTACTACAAATCGCCCTATTGATTGTGTGTGAATATGTATTTACTATGAACTAAGTTGATTATAGAAGCTATTCTGAATAGAAACAACTTGTTTTAATTAAGGTATCCGACTACGTCCAGAACCACGATTTTAAAAAACGCATAAATGGATAGTTTTCAGGATATTTAGTGTCACTTAGATTAGATAACATGTATAAAATTGTTTTAAGGACATTTTGACAAAAAAAAATTATTTAAATACAATATTTCGGCAAAAAATTAACTTAGAATAATTTTTTTTCCTAATGTTCTTCTTTTGTGAAAAATGCTTCTATATTATAATAATATTTTGCCTGTATATAGCTCAGACATCTTTACAGAGGCTCAACTAGAATTTTTGAAATATATAACTTAGAAGTGGGTTTGTCCATATTTTACAAGAGGGGAGCAATTTTAAGAAAAAAACGCCAATAATTATTTAAATTGGTGGTAACTCTGAAAATAAGGTGAATTTTTCAAAAATTCTAGTTGACCCTCTGTAGAGGTCTGAGCTATATAAAGCAAAAATATTATTATAATAGAAGCATTTTTTTAGAAAAAGGGGAACATTTGGAAAAAAGATTATTCTAAGTTAATTTTTCCAAAATATTTTTTAATAATTATTAAATTAATTATTGTATTGTAATAATTTTTTTTGTCAAAATGTTCTTAAAACAATTGTATACATGTATTTAATCTAAGTGGCACTAAATATTTGGGAATTACCATTTTCATTTTTTATATTTCGGTTCGAACGTAGTCGGATCCTTTAAAAAGGGAAAAAATGTAACCTCGAGCTATTTTCATCGGTATATATTTTTTAATGCAAAAAAAAAAATTTATATTGCCATTGAATGTACAATTTTTTTGGGTTTAAACCGGGGGTATAAACAAACAAATGTGATGGTTTTAAAAACCTCGGACTAAAACATATAATTGGCCATCGAAAAGCAAGGGTTTTCTAAATCTAAGCCACAAATTGTCATTGTCTGTCCTTATGACTTAAATAGTCATGAAAATCCCCGCGTATTGGAAATCGAAAGCATTTAATGGGCAGGTGAGTCTGAAAGAATCATTGGTATCTGTGGTAAAAGTGAAACTTCCCCCTTGAAGTTTCCCCCAAAAATAGTGGCCTCAAGAATATTGTCCTGATTTGTTTTATAAACAATCGCGCACCCTTACATGGGTTTTGCACTTTTTAAAAGTTGCGATATCGGACCATTTGAATCAAAATCATTCTCGAATCCCTTGAACCCACACAAAAATATCACCCAAATTGTCCTCCCGTTCAGGAGGATTTCGCCCAAAAAACACACGAAAAAAATTATTATATAAAGATATATGCCGTATCGTGGCTAAATGAAAAATTTTTTGATTCTAAAATTTAAATTTTTTTGTCTGTTTTTTGATAAAAAAGGTTGCAATTTTAAAAGGGTGAAAATATCGGAAAATTCCCCCCTCTTATTTTTTTTTTTTTTCTTGCCACGCCTTGAGAATAAACAGCAAAATGGGTTTATTATTTGCCTAAAATAGGCCCAGCCGTTTAGGGGAGTTCAGTCACATACATACTACAAAAGAATTATATATATATATATATATATAAAGATTTTTTGAAAAGATATAAATTTAAAAAACGCAAAAAATCTGATTCGTCTGCTTTTTTTGTAACAATAAAAAACCCGGGTTTTTTGGACAGTTTCGCTGAAAATCGATTTTCGACGCCAACTTACGTCATTGTTTAACAATAACGTTGTTACTCAATGTAGGTGAATTTGAGTTGAATGTTTTAATGTTTTATTATATTTTTTAACTTTGCGATATCAAACTGTTGTGAATCTACATTCTGAATACTTGGAACCCCACAAAAGTTTCATCAAAATCCGGTCAGCCGTTTTTGGAGGGTTTAGTCACATACATGCACAGAAGATTTATATGCATAAAGATTTCGATATCAATAAGTAATATTTAATTCGTTGATATTAAACGTTTTGTAATTATGTGCATAAAAATTTTTTTTATAAAAAAATTTTTAAAAATTACATTTGGGAGATTTTATGCTCTGCTGAGTATTTTATAAGATAAAAGATTTATTTTTTAAAAATATTCGGTTCAAAAATAATTTTATTTGGGAAATCACCTGAAAATCACGATAATAAGCATATGATATTAAAAACTTCGGTCGGGGAAATTTCCATCCATTAGTAAAATGATAAATCGGCTCTATGCTATTGCTAACTGTGGATTCCCAAAAAAAGACCCCAAAATATAATGTAACTTCGGTATATAAAAGCCTTTGGTTATTCGTCATTATCAGTTGGCAATTCTCTACTAGTTCAGGTGCTTTTTCTCCAGTTCAGCATTCATTGAACCTTTAATATGGTTATATAGTTTCTATTATCATGATTAATATAATTAATTTTAGCTAAAATAAGAGAAAAGTTACCCTAGGATGAAATATGTAAATTAAATATTATTAGAGCAATAAGATATTACAACAGAAGGGGGAAATAATTAAAAATTTCGTTCCTAATAAAATAAATAAATGACTAGATATTTACTACGGCTGTTAGTCTTAAAATTGTAGGATTTGGAAAGATTGATATAATTTCCACAATTTCTAGGTTTTAACCCCTAAAGGGACGCCGGGGCATATAACCCTCTTGCACAACCGTTGCTTTCAGTGCTATCAAATTACTATTCTAATCCTCACGTTGACATGATGGTAATTTAGGATTGTTTTGTGCCATCTCCGGTATATTCCTCATCACTCTGAAGTAACACGAGTCCTTTTGGTGACAGATCTCATAATTTTAAACAAAACTCCTCTGAAAGTTTTCCAAACGCCCACATAAAGCCAATAGGAGAATTTTGAGAATCATCAGATTTTACGTCCGTAACACCATCACCAAGGTGATTATTGATTGAAGGTATATATATATAATGTGTTAATTTATCAAACAAAAGCAATATTGGATAAGAGAGATACCATTTTAATCATCAATATTTTTCAATCTTTTATTTTAGGAAGTCGAATTTATTTTTGTTGGGTAGACATTTCTCTTTTCTATTCCAATTAAAATTTCTTCTCTAGGTATGCTTGGTCGGTCTCTACGAAAAGGGCTTTCATTCAAAATTGTAAATGATTTTTCCTCTTGCATAAAACGCTTTTCAGGCTTTCGTAAATATTTTTATAAATCAAATAAGAATGTTAAACTTAAGTATTTTTAAGCCTCTTGGTGACAGAAATAATTATATTTAATAAAAAATTGAAAACTAGCTATTTCCTATTTATCAATCAGAAAAAGAAAATAAATTTTCATTAATTATAGCGTTGTTGTTTTTGCTCATGCCACCTGTCTGACATAGTCATATCGAGGCCCACGAAATTCATCGTGGCAATGGGTTAGATGTACGCCTGTCATTGGCCTTAGCCTTGAGCACCATACAGGTGACAGTACGATTTAGGTCGTTAAAATTCCCGAAAGGACGACAGAACATTACGATAGATAGCGCCACCATCTATCTCCACCTCCACAATTTAGGCATCGGACTGAATTGGAGGGAAATTTCCCCAGTTCAAATGCACTCGTGTTACCGGGCCATGAAACAGGTTTTCCTGGTATGGGGGTCCGGTGCTTCGGGCTCAACCACAGGTTACCCACGGCCAATTATAGCGTAAATTCTTTTTTTCCCATGTGTTACATGTTCAATAATTTTGAGGAAAATAACTGCATGTAGTTCTTTATGAGTATGTCCATGTGCAAACTTTTCAGCTACTACATATTTGACATTAAGAAATGGAAATTGATTAGGCTTATGATAAGAGTGCATTTATTTATCTCAATGGATACCTTATAAGATTTTCTGAGTTTATATTTGTTATACGGATCAGTGTGTCGATTATTTCTATAGTTTTGCATCAATTATTTATTAAAGTCGCACTTATACAAAAAACACAGGTTATATTGGGACAAGATTTTTTTTTTCGACAGTGAAATGACGAGGGATACACAAGTGTTGGTACCCTGCTCTAGAAACGTACACACTAAGGGACGTAAGTATTAGTTGAGGTGTGTGTGTGTGTGTGTGTGGTGTTAGTAATTTTAATATTCCTACGTAACCTTAAGAATTTTAATACAAATTTCGTAACACAGAAATTGACAATTTTTACTAAACTGCGTATTATTTTTCCTATAAATCTACTGAATGCATGAACTGGAAATTTTCACTATACATTTCATATATATTGTGTATTTTTAAAAATTTTTATATAAGCCTTGGTGTTCAATAACTT
Organism: Trichonephila inaurata madagascariensis; assembly: GCA_019973955.1. Taxonomy (NCBI): domain Eukaryota; kingdom Metazoa; phylum Arthropoda; class Arachnida; order Araneae; family Nephilidae; genus Trichonephila; species Trichonephila inaurata. The sequence goes on from BMAV01006004.1 coordinate 26,474, forward strand.
CTTAGTAAAAGGTATATAAATATTTCAAGATGCAATCATTTTTTTCGTCGCACGTAGCTCGTTACATACATAAAAATAAATACATTTTATGTTCAAAAAAATAAATAATTTCTTGTTGTTTTGAGTACCATTTATCTAATATTTAAAGAAAGATTTTTAATTCTGATGATTTAAGAAATTACGTTTACAGGTGAATATATAAAAGACTAATGAACCTTTTCGAAATATCGTATAATCATGTATTACCAAAGCCAAATTTTCATGTATTGACACATTTTCAAATGGTATTTATGATGCATTATGTTCAAAGTTGATGTGAAAGTAATGTATCAGAACTGAAAATTTTTTCAAAAATTGATACAGAATTTGAGCAAAATAATGTAAAAACCGCTACTATAAAACCTCGATAACTTAAAAGTAAAAAATGCTATATATGTATTTTTTCTGAGAAATCAAAGTAAAAGAAAAAACTAAAAAGTGTTAACAGTAATAGAGAATAAGTTAATATTTAATAAAATAGGGCAAATACATGTCGTAATTCATTATTTTTTTGATGAAGCGTCTTTTTACAGTAAAGAAGGCACTTTTTACAGTCATTTCCTCAAAATAATAGTTTTCAAACCGCGTGTACCTTTTTCACAGAATCTACTGAATGAATGTACATGCAATTTTTACTGCACATAAATAAAATGTAACTATATATATTGGAGCTACTTTTTTGGAGACTTTCCCAAAATAATTTGCTGAAAAGCAGTTATTATAAAAAAATAAAAATTTTCAAACATTTCAAAGTGATACTTTTGAGATGATTTTTTTTGAAAAATGTAAACAAAATATATTTGAAACATTTTACCACTATTCAAATAAAAGCCTAATTAATATACAGACAAAACTTGAAGTTTTCATATTTAACAGTTTTTGAGATACAGGTTCCTAAAAAAGCTATATTTAACATTGTCGGTATAGGGGGTACCGACTAATCTTAAATCATTCTTAGAACTCGATTTCAGAAAATTGAATTAAATATATACAAAAAGTCTAAGGTTTTATTTGGAATTGATGTGAAAATGTCTTTTTAAGTAACGACATTAAAAAAATAGATTTATTACACATTTTTCACTCACTTTTCACTTTTTTCATATTTTTTTTATTCGAAATGAAAAAGTAAATGTCTTTTCAAAGTGTTACTTTCAGAAAACGCTTTGTGTGTCATATTGCAAAACATTAGGATTTTCGGGTATATATATGTATATATTTGTCTAAATGATTAATCTAAGAGAAAGTATTATTAAAGATTTCATAAGTATGAGACTTTCTTATATATCGATTTTTATACGATTTTTAAATGATTACTTCGACGGAATGCTCTTTGTTGCATGTTTCACAAACGTATTGCTTTTCTTTAAAATGGATACACAAATGTTGTTTCAAAGTAATTCTTTGCGAGAAAGCTTTGTTGCATATTGCACAAACGTGAAATTTTTCCTTCATAGGAATATGCAAAGGTTTTTTTAAAATACTACTTTTTAAGAAAGATTCGTTGCACATTTTACAAACATAAGAATTTTTGTTGAAATGAATTTGAAAATGTTGTTTTAAATGCTTACTCTTTGCGAATGCTTCGTTGCATATTTCACATATGTGAGAATTTTGCCGGTATGGATAAGTAAATGTTTTTAAAAATGTCAAATGTAAGAAAATCTTCTATTACATACTTCTCAAACACATAAGGTTTTTCTTTAAGAAGACTATTTTGAAGGGATGTTAAATCATTAAATCGAGTGAAGGCCATTTTGTAAGTTTCTCAAATATCAGGGATATTTTTTGTTATGACCTCGCTGATGTGTGATCTTAAAGGGGAGGGCACGACTAAGGAAATTCATTTAGGATCGAGACTTGGTGTAATAGTAGTACTTTTGATGTTCACCCTCAATGTAATTCCGTCGAATGGCCAGTCAATTCGGAGAAATCAGCCTTTGAAATTCATGCTGCTTTTTAAAACAATTAAATTTTAATTTTTGCAACGAGTTCGTAGCTTGATTGGTAAATCGTCTGCTTTCTATGCTGGAGGGTTTGGGTTCGATTCCACGCGATCAACTTTTTTTCTTCAATTCATTTAATTATTTTTAAATTAAATAAATTTATTTTATGAAATTTTTTTTTAAATATTAAAAAGATATTTTTTTTAATTATTTTGTATTTTATAAAATAAAAATTTTTTTAAAAATATAATTTTAATTTTTACTAATAAAATTATTAAAAATATTAAAAATTGTTATTAAATAAAAATATTTAAAATTATTATTAAAAATTATTAATAATTAAAATTAGTAAATTAATTATTATTTAATTAAAATTAATTAATTAATCAGTATTTAAACTAATTAACTACTATTTATTATAATTAATCAATATTTATTATAATTAATTTATTATTAATAAGCATTAGTATTAGTAAGAAATATTATTAATTTATTATTAAAATTATGATTTATTATTGAAATTATTATTGATTTATTATAGAAATTATTTAAATAAGTTTATTAAAATTCTTTAAATAAATTTATTTGAAAAGGATTTATTAAATATTTTATAAAATTGTAAAAAAATTAATTTTAAAAACATAAAAAAAGTCATGTTTTTTATTATATTAATTATAAAATAATTAATTTAATATTAAAAATATTGTTAAATTATTTTTATATTTATATATAATATTTTATTTATATATTTGTATTTCAATTAAAAACTATTTAACTAATTTTTTTTAAAATATCATTTAATATTTTTATATATTTTATTATAAATATTATTTATTAATATATGATAAAATTTATTAATATATAATTAATATATAAAATTTAATATAATTATTTTTGTAATAAAAGTTTTTTTTTTAAAAATACAAAAAAATTTAAAAAAAAAAGTCATTTAATTTTAATAAAATTTCATAAAATTTATTTAATTAAAAAATAATTAAATAAATTTAAAAAAAAAAGTTGATCGCGGGAATCGAACCCTAACCTCCAGCATAGAAAGCAGACGATTTACCAATCAAGCTACGAACTCTTTGGGAAAAAAATTAAAATTTAATTGTATAAAAGTTTAGCATGAATTTAGAAGGTGATTTCTCCGAATTGACTGGCCATTCGACGGAATTACATTGAGGGGTGAACACCCTAAAAGAGTACTACTATTACACCAACTCTCGATCCGAAATGAATTTCCTTAGTCGTGCCCTCTCCTTGTTAAATCAGAAAATTGAAGACATCGTTTGGCGAATTTCGCAAACATGAGTCTTTTCGCTGGTTTGAATTCGCAGATCTAATCTTAATAAATGACGCCGAGAGAAACTTTTGCAACATACTTCACAAACGAGAGGTGCTTCCTTTGAAGGAATATGCTAATCATGATTTAAGCTATCATTTCCAGCAAAAGCCATCTTTCTATTATTAGAAATTAAGAATTTGTTTTTAATATACGGTGATCACGGGGTAGGTTATTTTCACGCTTCATACGAATGAATTTTAAAGACTAGAAGCTTTTGAATGTGTATAAGTTCCTTAATATTGAAATGGAAATCAGATTTTTCTACTTGATCATTTATGCTCAATCTGAATTTTTACTATAGAACACGCCACAAGATTAATTAAATGATGAAGTTAGAACATGTTTCTCTTTTCTGGTTCCTCGACACATACAGTGACGTTCAGATAGTATTTATGAATAAAAGGAATCAAAATATTAAAAAATGTAGCGGAAATTTTCAAAATTATTTTAAGATAGACTAATTAGCCTCTATCGTAAGACATTCAAACAATTCATTGAATTTAATCAGTGTGTTTGTGTAAATTCTTGGAATACTTATCAAAAAAGGGAAAATGGAGCTTTCCTTTTGCATAATTCAATAAGCATGTTCTAAATGATAAAAGAAATCAGGGCCCAAATTTAACTGTAGTTTGATTGCTTTGTGTGTAATGAGGTAACACACATTTAAGTACAACATGAAATTTATATTGGGGATAAGGCACATATATTTGAAATATAGGTATTTTTGATGACAGAAATCTTGGAAATTTTAATCAGAGTAGAATATGGAGGACATTTTCCTTAAAATATTCACATAGTTTTCGTTCCACTTGCATATGAGATTAAGTTCCAACAAATAACTTAATTCTGAGCCATGTTAAATGATGAATGTAGAATCTTAACTTATGCATCTATTTTCCTTGTTGAAGATCAATTTCTAAGTAACATCCTGCATTATTCCAATCAAAATTCGATCCTTCAACTCAACTGAAATATTTCGGGCAAAGGAATTACAACAAAATAGTAATACAAAAACATAGTTTTTGAAAATCCAAATATAAACTTTTAGAGAATTCAGTCAATTACATAAATTTCAGGAACTTAATATGAAATTAGAATTATATTACAAGGTTGATACTGCTAACACCTGATTACAATCTGTTCTTTCTTTCTTTTACTGTTGAATAAATCATTAATATAAAGACGAAAAGATACAGAAATTTTTTATACAAATTTAGGTATTAGTATTTTTTAAAGTATTTTAAACATATTTATTTTCCCTTTTTCAGGTAAATTCTTAAATACATTCACCTCATCTCTAATATTTCTGTATTTTCATGATTACAACAATCTTTTGACATGGATTTAGATATTTTAGATGCTGCCTTTTTCAGTGAGGCTCCCATTGATTACATTTATCTAGCATAACTAGTATGTTTTGAGTAATTACAGCTCTTAATTTAATTAGTAAACCCATAAATTATTTATTTAATTTTATTCTCAGCCATATTATTACTAATTTTATGTTTCTGTATTAATTTTTCTCTATCGAAGCTGTTTCTTCGGTTTGATTATTCTATCGTTTGTTGGAATACGGAAACCCCTTGGAAAATGTGGGAATCGTCTAGTTTTTGATGTGTAACTTTGCTTTTAATTTTAAAGTTTCGACACATCCTGGTTTTTTCATATGCTTTAATGATCACCGTATGATTATTACAACAAAAGCACTAACTGTTTGTTTCTATTTCTTTGAGTTATCTCTACGAATTCTTTTTTGAAAAGATTTAGGATTTATTATGATTTTGTAAAAAAAAACTGGCAATACACTAAAAACAGTAGGAACTTTTCATGCTGCATTGAATATTTTTGATTAATTATGTTTTAAACAGAATTTAAAAAAAACTAAAACACATAAATTATATCTCCATTTACAAATTGACAAAGTCGACTCGATGTATTATGTAACTGGTAATCATTAAAATAAAATTCTTAGCACTTTTATTTACAATTACCCTTTAAACAGGCAATGAAGTCTCGAGCTATCACACAAATCGAATTATACTCTTTAATTTTATGAATTTATAAATTTGTCGATTTAAAACGTTTTAAAATGTCTCTGAAACCAAAAAAAAGTTATAATTACTCTAACATAAATTTATGAAAAATTTGTTGTGTTACTTCTCATTGAAATGAATCATAACGGAAATTTATGCTCTTTACTCTGGGTAGATACATATTATACCCAATTCAGTGAAATTTGTTTGAAAGGCCGCTGTTATTCGTCCGATTACTGGGCGTGTTTGCCTCATAAATATTTGTGTTACTATCAGACTATGAGGACTTCACACCTGAAGTTGATCCATAAATCTCTGCATTCACCTTATGTAAAAATTGGCATTTCACCTCAATATCTCCATGCATTTCTTAAAAGCTTTAAAATTTCAGCTGATTTTTGTCAGCGTTTGAAAAATTATAAATTTTAAGAGATATTTGAGCGTATTTTTTTTTTCTTTTTTCAAAATTAAAACTAAAAGTTCAACTTCTTCAACAAACTAACTAAAATTTGTTGTGTTACTTCTCATTGAAATGAATCATAACGGAAATTTATGCTCTTTACTCTGGGTAGATACATGTTATACCCAATTCAGTGAAATTTGTGTGAAAGGCCGCTGTTATTCGTCCGATTACTGGGCGTGTTTGCCTCATAAATATTTGTGTTACTATCAGACTATGAGGACTTCACACCTGAAGTTGATCCATAAATCTCTGCATTCACCTTATGTAAAAAATTTGGGATTTCACCTCAATATCTTCATGCATTTCTTAAAAGCTTTAAAATTTCAGCTGATTTTTGTCAGCGTTTGAAAAATTATAAATTTTAAGAGATATTTGAGCGTATTTTTTTCTTTTTTCAAAATTAAAACTAAAAGTTCAACTTCTTCAACAAACTAACTAAAATGTTATTGCAATAAATTTTCAGTCAAGATGATGTCTCCTGTGTCTATAGAAATACACAGATGCATTTTTGTCAGGGAAGGGATAAAATCGTTTTCATTAGTCCAGTTTAAAATTTTGTTCTAATGATTTTTGAAGTTGTCACTCAATCGTGTTGTTTACTTTGCCCTAGTATGAATTGTTGATGTCTTCAACGCAAATAAAACACTTTGCGGGTAATGGAAGATCCGAAATGATACTATTCATAGAGATGATGATGTCATGTCCATGCGCAGACAGATTCAGACCCATCATTGAAAAAAGGATTGTCATTGCCTCTAATATAGGTTGGACTTTTGCCTGTTGGTAAGTGGAGGGTATTTTTTCTCTTATTCGCCCCCTCCAAGAAAAAGATATACCACTGGTGGCATTCCATTACCTGCCTCCCACGGAAGCGCTCACTCTATGAGTTATACTCTTTCAATAGGATAATGTTGTTGTTTTGTGGCTAATGTCACCTGTCTGACGTAGTCAGAGGAGGTCCACAAAATTCATTGTGGCAAGGGACTAGAGGTACGCTTAGCCTTGAGCACCATACAGATGACAGTACGAATTAGCTTGGCGAAATTCCCTCAAGGGACGATAGATGGCGACACCACCTATCTCCTATCTCCACAATTTTGCCATGGGACTGGAGGAGAGGGATATATTCTCCACTCCCCTGCACTCGTGATTCAGCCCACTAGACTTTCGGATCCACTGATTTAACGAGCACGTACTCCATGTGTACTCGGAGGTATGGGCATCGAACCCAGGCCTTCTGGTCTGGAGTCCGATGCTCTAACCACCAGGCTACCCACGGCCCTACTGATGCTACTGATAATTGCTATCAGTACACTCCCTTCTGTCATATTTTTCCTGGATAGAAAATTCTGATGAGTCGAAATTCACTTTTAAGTAACTGTTTTCTGAAATAGTTTTGATAAAATATATAGATAAGTCGAAACAATCAATATATATTGGTGATATCATCATGACCAGTGATAGATTTTTTAATTTTGAACAACATTCGTGTCTTGGTTATAGCGCTAAACCTGATAAATTTATGCTTTACAAGGAAGATCATCTTAACCGCAGTAGCCAAGCGGTCTTAGTGCCGAACTTCTGACCGGATTTTTCGAGTCGGGGCTTCGAATCCTAGTATAACTGAAGATTCGCTGGCTTGAGGGGCTAAATTCATGTTGGCTCAAGATCCTCCAGCTGATGTGGTGGGAAGTGAGGAGAGTTGAATGCCTGTTCAGATATCGTCCTCGTCACTTTAAATCAACACGAGGGCCATCAGTGATGGATCTCCTACATTTGAACAAATTTTTTTACAAACTTTTTCCTGCATGCTACATCACCCCAAAGGTAAGTTTTTGATCCACGACATATTTTTACGTTCCTCATCTTTCCACTTCGGTGATGATTAATTTTTCCAGTAAAATGTTTTAACTAATCGAATAGAAACTATAGGTTAGGGGCAATTTTAGTCTTTACTCATTCATTACCTTTTTTTAAAAAAAGTTGTGTTTAAATTCTTTGGATGAACAATTGTATGGATGAAATTGTATTTATTATTATTCTGCATTTTTATTACTATTCAAACTGTATTTTTATTATTAATGTGCTTGTTTTGTTCATTTATATGCTATATTTAGTTTCTCTTTTATATGCATTTTCTATAAATAAAATAATTTTATTCTCGTGCTTCTTAACCAAGCCAACGCGACTGTATTAAGACTTTTCGCAATGGCAACATCTTGTAGGTTTTTAATTGGGTGTAAATTCTGTGTGGAATGTTCTATTGCTATACCGTCTCTCGCTAGGAGAGGTTCTTGCCGTACGAAGCTGCTGGCATTTGTCTAAATCTTTAAACGCAAAATTAAAAAGTTGTTTAAAAGCAAGTTTGAGTTTGAGTGAATATTAACGTCGCACTGTTCAGCTACACGAGGGCTTTTGGCGACGGACCACGTAATTTTGAACCATGGTCAAGTGACGTGGACGACACCTGAGCTGCACCCCTCTCTAACTACCACACCCCACCAACGGAGGATTTCAGCTCTCGACAGATTTAACGTGCATCGCTGCCCTACACGGCGGGTCTTCAGTGGTATTGGGCTCGAACTCATGACATGCCTGCCACGGTCCGATACCTTAACCACTGGGCTACCGCAGCCCGTTTAAAAGCAAAAGTTGTCTTTATTAGTTGTGGCCGCGGTAGCCGAGGGGTATAGGTATCGGACCATTGCTTGCCTTGTCACGAGTTCGAGTCCAGTACCACTAAAGACCCACCGTGTAGGGCAGAGGTGCACGTTAAATCTGTCGAGAGCTGAAACGTCCTCCCGTTGGTGTGGTGTGGTAGTTAGGAGAGGGGGTGCCAGTTCAGGTGTTGTCCACGTCACTTGACCATGGTTCAAATTACGTGGTCCGTCGCCAAAAGCCCTCGTGTAGCTAAACAGTGCGAAGTTAATAATCAATAAATCTTTATTAGTCCCGTGTGGCGTACAACAAAAAAGACATTTTGACCAGCCATTACTTTTCAATTTTAAAAAGTAAAGAAATTTTGCAGGTTTTCAAACTCTTATAAAATGCACAATTTTTAAAAATTTTCGTCATTTTAAGTGTTTTATGTTTTTTAGACTATTCGAAATAAAGTTAGTATGGATTTGAAAATCTATTCCCTTGTTGATTTTTAATAATTATTTTTATAGAGATGAACCTAGAAAAAACACGAAAATTCTTAAAATATTAAGTTAAGCATATTTTTTAGAAATATAACTAGAGATCTCAAAAGTAAATCCATTCTAACTTTCATAGAGCATACGTTTGAGAATATATACAAAAAATTTCGAGACTTTATCTTGCACAGAAAAAAAGCCTTCATGATTAGAAAACACTTATATTTTCAAAATTAAAAGTCTGAGATAAACACATTTTAAAGTGTGTAAAGTCATAAAGGAAAATCTACTAATGCATGTAAAGCTCTTATATTTTTTTACTAATTTATTTTCCAACTTAAATTCTACATCAAAACACTGCTTTAATTAAATATGACTGATTTTTTTTAATTTAAAAATATTTTTGCATGATATTGATAACATTAGTTACAACGACAGGTTTTATTCAGCCTAATCTTAACGTAATATTTTCACAAAAGTTTTGAAACGAAAAGCATTTATGTACAAAATAATAAGGATACCAACGTAAGCTAAAAATCATCAGGTTTGTATGTAAAATTTAATTTTTATTCAGTTTTAAATTGGGGCAGTTAAAGCAAGTATGAGTTTTTGTGTGGTGCTACTTTAAAATCTATATAAATAAAAATTTAATGTGTGTTTGTTCAAAGCCGCTAATCTCCGAAAATACTGGACCATTTCCTATGAAATTTTGACACAACGTTCCATTTGAATCCGGTCGGGTTTTTATGCACTTTATTATTTCGTAATTGTTTCTAAATTTTTTAAATTTAATTTTTAAGTCTTTTTCCGGTTTTATGACGTCATGATGTCACGCCTCTCACTAAATGCGAAAATTTATACTTTACACGCAGTTTTTCAAGATTATTAAATATTATTACTATAGTTATATGTTTATCGGTTGGAATATTTATCTAATTTTTCTACGCTTTGATACTTAATAATTGTTGTTCTTCGAATAAATCATTTTTTTAATAATTATTCTTCAAACAACTCAAATTTTGTTATGAATTTTTGGCAACATTCAGATAGTATTATCGCGGGATGTTTATTGTGATTTTGCTTACAAATTAAAACTTACTTTTTCAGTAATTTCACGCAGAATTTATTTATTTCTTTATAAAGAGAAGATTATAGTAATTACAAATCATCAAAACGTACTGATAAGGGTTTTTCAGTTCTTCTTCTTACTGCAATTAACGTTAGTATTGTATTTCCGTTTTTGTTATCTGCTTTAGATGTTATGAAATTAATATTATGAATTTTAGTAGCGAATATTTCATCTTTCTCTCCAGTAATCCTTTTTTAATTCAATATATAATCTTTGGGGTTTTTTTATATTTTATTACTTACAGGTTTTTTTTTTTGCTGAACTTGTATTGCAAATAAAAGGACCTCGCAAAAGAGGGTTTTTTAGCACTTTGTGATGTCTTAATTTGGCGTAATTAATCAACGAGATTGTTCTTAAATGTGTTTTTTTTATCTATTTTTGACAATTTTATAAATTTTCTTTGTTTATCTGAAATATGAAATAAAAATTTTCTAATATATATTTTGTGTTTGTACGAAACTATTTATATTAATTTAAGCTAAATATTGAGCCATATTTTTTATTTTTGACGTCTTTTTAAGATTTAATTTTATTTTATAAATCGCAAAAGAAAGGACCTCGCCAAAATATTTTTTGCACTTCACTATGTGTTTGGTCAAATTAATTGAAGGGATTGCACTCAAATTCATTTTATCTTTTTTTGACAATTATTACATTTTGTTTGATGTCTCTCTGAAGTACGAAGTATAAAGATTTTCTAACATACATTTTGTGTTTCTACGAAACTGTTTATATTGATTTAATTAATTGATTGCCTTAGGTGCTAATTTGATATCGGGGGTATTAGCGCCAAGTTGCTGTTTATGTTCACCAAGATGGACGATAACATTACAATATGGTTACCTTAATATTTTTATCGTCTGTCGATGTGGTTGCCATGGGGATAACGTATGTTAGAAATAACTTTTATTGGTTTTTTCCCGCTGTAACCCTATCAATTTCAGACGATTTTAATAAAAATTTCTAATTTCTGTAAAAATTTAACCATTTTCAGTGTGAATTTTCTATTGTTTGCGTCTTCTGTTTAATACTGTGCTATTTTCGAATATGGATATTTCTAAAATGAGTGAGTACTAGAATATTTTTTTCTTAGAAGAATAAGTGTTGTGCTTTTAATTATCTCTATAAATCGTTTATTTTCGTTGAATTTTACGTTTTAAAAATGTTTTTTTTACGTTCTTTGTTCGATGAAATTCATTGAAGGAACTTGCAGTGCAAGTTTCATATTGCAAGCTTTCACTAATTTGTAATTAGAATTCTTAATTAGTTTTAGCATACATTATATATGTAATAATTTTATTCATAATGTAATGCAAAAATACAATTATTACTATATGTAATAATCATATAATATTCGTTATTTATAATTGTTTCTTTTAACATTTATTTATAAATATTATTACATATTTTGTTATTTATTTATATTAATATTGTTATTTATTTTTAATTATTATTGTTATTTATTTATAATTATGTTATTTATTTATTACTATTTTTGTTGTTTATTTATATCTATTCTTATGTTATCTATTTATAATTATGTAATACGAGTATCTTATGCATTATTTTTATTTTTTTACAATTATTCTTTTTTATAATTACTACAAAATTATATTATATGATTATTATTTCTAATAACTGTTATTAAATCGTACTATATGAATATTATATATAATTACGATAAAATAATATTATAAGATTATTACATGCTGCTTATATAATAGTATTATTACTACATGTTACTTTTTATTACATATTATTGATATTGAAATACATTTCAACGTATTTCCAAACAATTCTTTAAAATTATTGTGTATCATTAAATTACCGCTAGGCCGCCATATTGGGTTCCATTCCAGCAACAAGAAGCGCTGCTTGGCGCTATTACACCCGATATCAAACTAGTTCCATGATGTGAAATCCATGTTCAATTTTGAATTTTCCTTGTGTATTCAATGCAAAATATCTTTAACCATGAGTGATTTATATTTCTTCCTTAACTCTGTTGGAGAGCAAGCACAGTCGATATATGATTGCAAGCGATGCACAAATTTGATTTGGTAGTGTTACGTTACTCGCGTCATTAATGATACTTCCAAGTGCCTGATACATTTTGAATGTGTCAGCATCACCTTAATTATTTTGGGATGTATTGCATTGCTATTGAGTTGTGTCTTTTACAATAGCATTGATTTTGTGTGTTGTTATTTTTTCATTGTTTTTCCTATAGTTTTTTGTTTTTCTTATTTCTCAGTGCAGTTGATGAGAATTCTGTTCTGTCAATTAATTTTCATTTGAATTCAGACTATATTGTGAAATTGACCTCTTTCGAGCAGTTTGTTCAAGTTGAATGAAATATTTTATCTCCCATTGCATCAGAATTGAGCTGTGTTGACTGATTTACGTTTGAAGTTAAATAGTTTGGGTTAAAGTTTAGTATAGGGGGTCACTTGGCGCAGTCCCCCTTTTTGTTCTTGTTTTTCCCATTTTTTAATATTTTTGAAATTTTATGTTTTAAATTTAATTTTTTTATTTTTAAGTGCAGTCAATTAGCTTTCAGTGTCTGTTACATTTTGAACGTAGGCAGCCACCTTAATTATTTTGTGATACATTGCATTGCTACTGAGGTGTGTGTTTTATGATAGTGTTGATTTTGTGTGAACATAGTTTATTATTTCGTAATTGTTTCTAAATTTTTTAAATTTAATTTTTAAGTCTTTTTCCGGTTTTATGACGTCATGATGTCACGCCTCTCACTAAATGCGAAAATTTATACTTTACACGCAGTTTTCAAGATTATTAAATATTATTACTATAGTTATATGTTTATCGGTTGGAACATATTTACATCTAATTTTCTACCTTTGATACTTAATAATTATTGTTTTCGAATAAATCATTTTTTAATGGAATTATTCTTCAAACAACTCAAATTTTGTTTTGAAGTTTTGGCCTTGTAACATTCAGATATAGTATTATCGCGGGATGTTTTATGTGTGTGATTTTGTGTTTACAAATTAAAAACTTACTTTTTGAAGTAATTTCACGCAGAATTTATTTATTTCTTTATAAAGAGAAGATTATAGTATTACAAATCATCAGAAACGTACTGATAAGGGTTTTAGTTCTTCTTCTTACTGCAATTAACGTTAGTATTGTATTTCCGTTTTTGTTATCTGCTTTTAGATGTTATGAAATTAATATTATGAATTTTTAGTAAAGATATTTCATCTTTCTCTCCAGTAATCGCAATTCAATATATATATAATCTTTGGGGTTTTATATTTTATTACTTACAGGTTTTTGCTGAACGTATTGCAAATAAAAGGACCTCATAAAAGGGTTTTTAGCACTTTGTGATAATACTTGTTGGCGTAGGTAATCAACGAGATTGTTCTTAAATGTGTGTTTTTTGTATCTATTTTGACAATTTTATAAATTTTCTTTGTTTATCTGAAATATGAAATAAAAATTTTCTAATATATATTTTGTGTTTGTACAGAAACTATTTATATTAATTTAAGCTAAATATTGAGCCATATTTTTATTTTTGACGTCTTTTTAAGATTTAATTTTTATTTTATAAATCGCAAAGAAAGGACCTCGCCAAATATTTTTGCACTTCCTATGTGTTTGGTCAAATTAATTGAAGGATTGCACTCCAAATTCAAACTTTTCATCTTTTTTTTGACAATTATTACACTGTTTGATGTCTCTCCTGAAATTACGAAGTATAAAGATTTTCTAACATACATTTTGTGTTTTCTACGGAAACTGTTTATATTGATTTAGTGGTGGTTACATAGGTGCTAATTTGATATCGGGGGTATTGGCGCCAAGTTGCTGTTATGATCACCAAGATGGACGATAACATTTACAAATATAAGTTTACCTTAATATTTTTATCGTCTGTCGATGTGGTTGCCATGGGGATAACGTATGTTAAAAATAACGTTTATTGGTTTTTTTCCCGCTGTAACCCTATCAATTTATGGCGATTTCAATAAAAATTTCTAATTTCTGTAAAATTTAACCATTTTCAGTGTGAATTTTCTATTGTTTTGAAAATATTTCCTGTTTAATTCTGTGCTATTTTCGAATATGGATATTTCAAATGAGTGAGTACTAGAATATTTTTTCTTAGAGAAGAATAAGTGTTGTGCTTTTAATTATCTCTATAAATCGTTTATTTTTCGTTGAGATTTTACGTTTTTAAAATGTTTTTTACGTTCTTTTTTTTTTTGTTCGATGAAATTCATTGAAGGAACTTGCAGTGCAAAGTTTCATATTGCAAGCTTTCACTAATTTGTAATTAGAATTCTTAATTAGTTTTAGCATACATTATATATGTAATAATTTTATTCATAATGTAATGCAAAAATACAATTATTACTATATGTAATAATCATATAATATTCGTTATTTATAATTGTTTCTTTAACATTTATTTATAAATATTATTACATATTTTGTTATTTATTTATATTAATATTGTTATTTATTTTAATTATTATTGTTATTTATTTATAATTATGTTATTTATTTATTTATTACTATTTTTGTTGTTTATTTATATCTATTCTTATGTTATCTATTTATAATTATGTAATACGAGTATCTTATGCATTATTTTTATTTTTTTACAATTATTCTTTTTTATAATTACTACAAAATTATATTATATGATTATTATTTCTAATAACTGTTATTAAATCGTACTATATGAATATTATATATAATTACGATAAAATAATATTATAAGATTATTACATGCTGCTTATATAATAGTATTATTACTACATGTTACTTTTTATTACATATTATTGATATTGGTATTTCAACGTATTTCCAAACAATTCTTTAAAATTATTGTGTATCATTAAATTACCGCTAGGCCGCCATATTGGGTTTGCATTCAGCAACCAAGCGCTGCTTGGCGCTATTACACCCGATATCAAACTAGTTCCATGATGTGAAATCCATGTTCAATTTTGAATTTTCCTTTATTATTCAATGCAAAAATATCTTTAACCATGAGGTGATTTATATTTCTTCCTTAACTCTGTTGGAGAGCAAGCACAGTCGATATATGATTGCAAGCGATGCACAAATTTGATTTGGTAGTGTTACGTTACTCGCGTCATTAATGATACTTCCAAGTGCCTGATACATTTGGTGTGTCAACATCACGGAAATTTTGGATCTTGTGCATTGCTGATGAGGTTGTGTCTTTACAATGGCATTGGTGCATCGTGTTGTTATTTTCATTGTTGTTTTTCCTATAGTTTTTGTTTTCTTATTTCTCAGTGCAGTTGATGAGAATTCTGTTCTGTCAATTAATTTTTCATTTGAATTCAGACTATATTGTGAAATTGACCTCTTTCGAGGAAGCAGTTTGTTCAAGTTGAATGAAATATTTTATCTCCCATTGCATCAGAATTGAGCTGTGTTGACTGATTTACGTTTGATTTAAATAGTTTGGGTTAAAAGTTTAGTATAAGGAGGTCGCAGCGCAGTCCCCCTTTTGTTCTTGTTTTCCCATTTTAATATTTTTGAAATTTTATGTTTTAAATTTAATTTTTTATTTTTAAGTGCAGTCAATTAACTTTTCAGTGTCTGTTACATTTTGAACGTGGTAGCCACCTTAATTATTTTTGTGATACATTGCATTGCTACTGAGGTGTGTGTTTTTTATGATGAGTGTTGTTGATTTTGTGTGAACATAGTTTATTTTTTCATTTGTCTTCATTTAGTTTTTCGTTTTTCTTATTCCTCAGTGCAGTTGGTAAAAATTCTGTTGTATCAATTAATTGTCATTTGAATTTAAACTGTATAGTGAAGTTGACTTCTTTGTAGTGCTTGTTTAAGTAGAATGAAATAAGTGAAATGTTCTGTTTCCCATTGCATTGGAATCGAGCTGTGTTGATTGTTCTACGTTTGAAGTTAGATATTTCGTTAGTACTTTTATTTTTCTCCTTTTTGTTCCTGTTTCCCCTTTACACAACGTTTTGCAATTTTATATGTTTTAGTCTGAACCTTCTTTCTTCTTTTTAAGTGCAGTCAATCAGCTTCAGTACATAAAAATAAGACCTTGCAGAAAATCAAACTTAAGTCGCAATACTCATAAAGCAAAACCAGGGCGACGAGTAAATGCGCATCAAACTGAGGAAGAACGGGCATCAGCGAATGATTAAATCCTACACAAAATGGCACAAATACGGGCTGTGGAAGCAGCAGAGCAACGTGTAACTAGACTTGAGGATGCACTTTTGCGAGTACGAAAGTCACGTTCTGCAACACCAGATAAACTTCGTTCTCAACAAGGAGAACACGATAGACTACAAATGGCTGAAAGACGTCAACAAGAAACAGCATATCAACCTTACAGTCGCCTTACATTCCGGTACATCACAGCTGAGGATTATTGCTTGAGCCGGCATGTTCTTATTGGCACAATTACAGTAGTATGTCCCTATTGCAGGGCTCTGAAATTCAGCAAAGAAACAAAAGGAATGTGTTGTGCTGCTGAAGAAATTAAACTACTTCAACTTAGAGAACCACCAGAGCCATTAAAAACTTGGCTTGCTATTTATACTGCAGAATCAAAGCATTGTCTTTCTAATATCAAGAAATATAATTCCTGTTTCCTAATGACATCGTTTGGAACAGAAGTTATAACAACACATTTCATGCCAACTTTCAAAGTGAAAGGACAAATTTACCATAAAGTTGGCTCATTCCTTCCATTCCCAAACGGTCAACATACATTTTTACAAATGTATCTTATTGGTGATTGACAAGGATGAATTAGACGTTCTCTGAGGAATTTCTACTGACTTAAAAAGGTGCATTGTTTCTCAAATGCAAGAGCTTCTTTACGAAAAAAACCATTTTGTTTTGCTACTATTTTATGAAATACATGAACCTATTTATGTATTTAATTTATTATTGTGATTATTATTTTTTTATGCGTGTGATTTGCATTTATATAGTTTTTGCTTATGATTATTTCTTATATATTTTTGTAATATGCATTTATTTTGGTTTATTTGATTATTTCTTATATATTTTTATGATTTCCATTTATACTTTTGCTTATGGTTATTTCTTATATAATTTTGGGATTTGCAATCTTTGATTGTTTGATTGAATCTTTAAATGTTTTGAAAGTACCCAGTTTTTCTTAGTGTTTTGAAACTGAAACCAATTTTAAGTCTTCAGACCTGCATCTCTAATGAAACCAGACTACCCATTAAGAAAATTATGCCCAATATGCGATTGACAATTGGCTGGATAGACAATCTCCATTGGATAGACATCTGTCCTTTTCCATTTTTCCAGACTGAGCCACAGCAGTGCGTGGTAAGGTACAGCTAGTTCTAAAATAAATAATAAATAATTCCGAATAAAGTACCTTGCTGACCACTTTTAGTCGCCAAAAAAAAAGGACTGCGCCAAGTAGTCCCCTGCCTATAGTACACTTTAACTGGATAGTTCATATAAACTGAAAACGTAGAAATTTACACATAAATGTTTTATTGGTGGGAAGAATTGGATCCTGCAACAATTTTATTACTAGAGATTTTCAAATATTTTATATGTACATCTTAATAGTAATGAAAATGTAAAAGATATCTCGATAACATACTTTAAAATTCGTTATTTTTTCTTACATTACTTTATAATAACATCAATAAGATACATATCTAAAGTAAATTTTTTCTATTCACATAGAAATTCTAACTTGCACTTTTCGATTAAATGAAATAAGTTTATATTTGCCTCATATATATCTACATATATATATAAAGGAGAAAAGCGACTTATACACTTACTCACTCATCACAATATTGCCGGAACTATTAAACTTACAGACTTGAAATTTGGTAGGCATGCTCCTTTTTTCGAGAAGAGATCCGTTAAGAATGGAATTTGCGACATTCGAACCGCAAAGGGGGTTATGGAGGATTAAGGGGTGTTATAGATAATTAATTACATTTTTAAACTATAAGACGTACTGTGCTGAAATTTGGTAAGCAGCTTTTGTGAGGGTCTTAATTTGGCGTAATTAATCAACGGGATTGTTCTTAAATGTGTTTTTTTTTATCTATTTGACAATTTTATAAATTTTGTTTGTTTGTTTCTCTGAAATATGAAATAAAGATTTTCTAATATATATTTTGTGTTTGTACGAAACTATTTATATTAATTTAATCTAAATATTGAGCCATATTTTATTTTTGACATTTAATTTTATTTTATAAATCGCAAAAGAAAGGACCTCGCCAAAATATTTTTTGCACTTCACGATGTGTTTGGTCAAATTAATCGAAGGGATTGCACTTAAATTCATTTTATCTTTTTTTGACAATTTTTACATTTTGTTTGATGTTTCTCTGAAGAATAAAGGTTTCCTAATATACATTTTGTGTTTCTACGAAACTGTTTATGTTGATTTAATCAAAGCATTGAGATTTAGGTGCTAATTTGATATCGGGGGTATTAGCGTCAAGTTGCTGTTTATGTTCACCAAGATGGGCGATAACATTACAATATGGTTACCTTAATATTTTTATAGTCTGTCGATGTGGTTGCCATAGGAAAACGTATGTTAGAAATAACTTTTATTGGTTTTTTCCCGCTGTAACTCTATCAATTTCAGACGATTTTAATAAAAATTTCTAATTTCTGTAAAAATTTAACCATTTTCAATGTGAATTTTCTATTGTTTGCGTCTTCTGTTTAATACTGTGCTATTTTCGAATATGGATATTTCTAAAATGAGTGAGTACTAGAATATTTTTCTTAGAAGAATAAGTGTTGTGCTTTTAATTATCTCTATAAATCGTTTATTTTCGTTGAATTTTACGTTTTAAAAATGTTTTTTTACGTTCATTGTTCGATGAAATTCACTGAAGAAACTTGCAGTGCAAGTTTCATATTGCAAGCTTTCAATAATTTGTAATTAGAATTCTTAATTAGTTTTAGCATACATTATGTAATTATTTTATTCATAACATAATACAAAAATACAATTACTATATGTAATAATCATATAATATTCGTTATTTATAATTGTTTCTTTTAACATTTATTTATAAATATTATTATATAGTTCGTTATTTATTTATATTAATATTGTTATTTATTTTTAATTATTATTGTTATTTATATTTTTAATTATTATTATTTATTTATAATTATTATGTTATTAATTTATTACTATTTTTGTTGTTTATTTATATCTATTCTTATGTTATCTATTTATAATTATGTAATACGAGTACCTTATGCATTATTTTTATTTTTTTACAATTCGAAGATTATTCTTTTCTTATAATTACTACTAAATTATATTATTTGATTATTATTTCTAATAACTGTTATTAAATCGTACTATGTGAATATTATATATAACTACGATAAAATAATATTATATGATTATTATATGCTGCTTGTAATAGAATTATTACTACATGTTACTTTTTATTACATATTATTGATATTGAAATACATTTCAATGTATTTCAAAACAATTCTTTAAAATTATTGTGTATCATTAAATTACCGCTAGGCCGCCATATTGGATTCCATTCCAGCAACAAGAAGCGCTGCTTGGCGCTATTACCCCCGATATCAAACTAGTTCCTCTTTCTAATATTAAGAAATATAATTCCTGTTTCCTAATGACATCGTTTGGAACAGAAATTATAACAACACATCTCATGCCAACTTTCAAAGTGAAAGAGCAAATTTACCATAAAGTTGGCTCATTACTTCCATTCCCAAACGGTCAACATAAATTTTTACAAATGTATTTTATTGGTAATTGACAAGGATGAATTAGACGTTCACTGAGGAATTTCTACTGGCGTAAAAAGGTGCATTGTTTCTCAAATGCAAGAGCTTCTTTACGAAAAAACCATTTTGTTTTGCTACTATTTTATGAAATACATGAACCTATTTATGTATTTAATGTATTATTGTGATTATTATTTTTGTGTGTGTGTGTGTGATTTGTATTTATATAGTTTTTGCTTATGATTATTTCTTATATATTTTTTGTAATATACATTTATTTTGGTTTATTTGATTATTTCTTATATATTTTTATGATTTGCATATTTACTTTTGATTATGGTTATTTCTTATATATTTTTATGATTTGCATTTACTTTTGCTTATGATTATTTCTTATATAATTTTGGGATTTGCAATCTTTGATTGCTTGATTGAATCTTTAAATGTTTTGAAAGTATCCAGTTTTTCATAGTGTTCTGAAACTCGAACCAATTTTAAGTCCTCAGACCTGCATCTCTGTAATGAAACCAGACTACCCATTAAGAAAATTATGCCCAATATGCGATTGACAATTGGCTGAATAGACAATCTCTTTTCCTTTTCCATTTATCCATACTGAGCCACAACAACGCGTGGCAGGGTACAGCTAGTTCTAAAATAAATAATTCCGAATAAAGTAGTCGCGCCAAAAAATAGTACCGCTTTTAGTCGCCAAAAAAAAAAAGGACTGCGCCTAGTAGTCCTGACTACGCCTACACTTTAACCTGATAGTTCATATAAACTGAAATCGTAAAAATTTACAAATAAATGCTTTATTAGTGGGAAGAATTAGATCCTGCACACACACAACAATTTTATTTCTAGAGTTTTCAAATATTTTATATGTACATCTTAATAGAAATGAAAACGTAAAAGATATCTCGATAACATTCTTTAAAATTCGTTATTTTTTCTTACATTATTTTATAACTTTAATAAGATACATATCTAAAGTAAATTTTCTCTATTCACTTAGAAATTCTAACTTGCACTTTTCGATTAAATGAAATAAGATTATATTTGCCTCATATATCTACATATATATATATCAAGGAGAAAAGCGACTTATACACTCACTCATCACAATATTGCCGGAACTATTAAACCTACAGACTTAAAATTTGGTAGGCATGCTCCTTTTTTCGAGAAGAGATCCGTTAAGAATGGAATTTGCGACATTCGAGCCGCAAAGGGGGTTATGGGGGATTAAGGGGTGTTATAGATAATTAATTACATTTTTAAACTATAAGACATACTGTACTGCAATTTGGTATAAGCAGGTTCTATTCTTGGAGTGGACATCCGCAACAAAATGGGTTTTTCGAAAATAGGCACCAGAGTGACGTTGTAGGGTCTTAAGGGGCGTTAGAGATAATTAATTCTATTTTTAAACTATTAGACGAACAATCTTTAAATTTGTTAAACAGATTTTTTTGATGGAGTACAGATCCACTACAAAATAGGTTTCGTAAAAATTAACCCCTACAGGGGTTAACGGCCAAGGGGAGTAATAAAAAAAAATCCTGTTTTTGAATTGTTGGAACCATATACTTGAAATTTGTTAAACATGTTTCTTTTGTTGAATAGCAATCCACTAAAAATTGATTTTACGGGAATCGACTACTGGAAGACTATCCAATGCACTTCGCACATCTGCGCTGAAATGTTCAGGCTCTCCGTCATGTTGGAACTACATGCGAGTTGGTGTTGAGTTTATGTTGGCTGGAACACTTTTCATTAGAACTTTACATCTTTACATACAGTAAATCCTTGTGAACTACACTTTGCATGCAAATCGGGTGATTCGCATAATCGGGTATTTCGCAGGGAGAAATTGATCATGTCTGTTATGAATAACTTTTTTATTTAATTTTGTCATCCCTCTCTGGTTTATTTTACGTTTAGTGGGTAGTCGCTGCTGCCTAGTCTACGACTGAGTTTCGAAGATCGTGAATAACTGAACAATGTCCAGAGGAGGAGGTGAGTTCAAATTTCACCTCCTGAACACAGTTGATTTTGCGCTACTTAACCACCTCCAACGATTCAAATTTTGGCCTCAAAATTTAAGTTTTAAGTCTAAGCTTTTGAAAGCATTTAATGTGATACAAAAAAGAACGGTAAAAAATAGTTGTCCGTTACTCCAAAGTCTAAAGCGCCCTCTATCGACATTTTTTGAGCTTTATCTTTAAAATTTATTTTTCAAGAAAATACTGACAAAAAGAATAATTTTAGCGAAAACCGCTAACGAATCGACCCATTTTTCGGTTTTTTATAATCATCTGAAATTTCGGACTCTAAACTTTTAATGGCACCTATCTCCTTCGGAAGACGTTTGCGACCCTATTTACTATTGTTTGTCTTGATGTGTACTATCACCCCTTAAAGTTTTGCCGTAGAGTTCAGTTGCACCCTGTATATATGTGTGTGTTTGTGTGGTTCCTTTATGTTGAATATATCCCAAAACTTCATTGCTTCATTTTGAGATAATTTCTTATCTGACTATTCATTCACCCCCCCTCCCCTCCTAGATGATCCCAATCGAAACCAGCAATAACCACGAAGGTAGTAAGATGAACAAACACTCAATCGTTAAATTGGATGCCATTTACTTATTGGGTGACATTTATTTTTATATTTCTGATTACCATTATATAAAAACATCGAAATATTATCTTATCCCTTTAACATACATCCTGCAAATTCGTGCTGGAACACTCCACGTTTTAGAAGGGTAACAAAAATTTTCTTATTATTTTTCAGGGGTCACTGGGGTAATTATAGCGTTACTAAACACAGATGAACGAAATATTTAAAAATCAAAATATTTCGGTTCTTAAAAGGATAGGTATGTTTAACCCGCGGTCACTCGCGCCTGTTTTTGCTACCTTCGTTACTCGCGAGGTGTAGAGAACACCCAAATTTTAACAACGTTTTTAATTATAAAAAAAAAAATTAAGTCATTATGATACATTTTTAAAAAGTACAATATGTGTTTTGTTTTATACAAATAAATTGTTTAATTTAGTCAAAAATGGAATTAACATTAATTTAAACTAAACATACAAAATTTTCATTTTAAAAACATAATTTTATATTTTTTCATAAACCAGTAAAACGTATATCCAGAAATAAATATACTTTATAATTAATGAGATAATGATAGTAGAAAGTAGAAAAATAATATTTTAATCATTTTCCAAACTTTTAGAGCAGACTGTATACAAATGCTCAAATTCTCGCGGGAGTTCTCAGCCCTTCAGATAAACTTTTCAATCATTACTTCCACGTTCCAAAGAGGGATTGCATCACGCCTGAAGGTTCAATGCCCCAAAATGTGCCCAGAAAAATCGTGGTTCTGCACATTCTTTTTAGAAATCTGGGAGGATTTTCTTGTTGCTGGGGTGTACAGAACACCTCGCGCGAGTGATCGCGGGTTAACCCGCATGATTATGCAAGCTGGACCTTAAAGGACTATATTTGTTAATGATTTTCTACTATACTAGCTGTTACCCGTTTTTCTGGTTATCTTATGATGTTGTATAAATATATACTGTTCCTCCCTTAGTCCTAGCATTAAGAATTCAATTGTAATGAAAAATATACTTGTAGCTCTCACCTACTGATATAAAAAGGACAGAACTTCTTATTAATAATTTCTAATAATCTCTAAATTTGAAGCTGAATGATTTTTTTGCGCTCTCGTAACCCAATAACCAAGTGAATTTCTGCAAAACCAATTTTCTCAGTGGATCTCTACTCCGTAAAATAAACATGTGTACCGAATTTCAATCTAATAGAGCCAAACGGAATTTTTACCATCAATATGCCCCGTACCTCGTTGCGATGAACCATTCTTAGTGGATTTCAATTCAACAAAGGAAACATGAAAACCAAATTTCATTATTATAGTCCTAGTAATTCGAAAACGAGAATTTTATTTGTCAACTAGCTGTACTCTGCCACGCGTTGCTGTGGCTCAGTCTGGGTTTAAGAGAAAACACATGTTTTCAGTATATTTAAACATTTGTATTCGAGGTATGATTTTTTTTATAAAAAAAAATGTATAAATATATTTATACAAAACTTTCCTTAACTGATATCATTTGTAATTTGTAAACCAAATACTTGTAGTTATTACAGCTTATTTTTGTCCTTAAGCTATGAACCTAAATTTATTTACATTGTCTTTATAATGGAGACTTCAAGTTTGAAGATAAATTTTAAATGGCTCCACTCCGGATTAATTGAGGGCAATGGGTTAGTTTTACAGAGCTTATGGATACTTCTGTTAAATCAGAGGTATGTTCACAAATGCACATTTTTAAAAACTGTCATTTGAAGATGAATTGATTTCCTGATGTTATATAGGAAATGTTTTGATTCCACAGTATATCTGGCAGGCAAGGTTTTTAATGGCTCAGGTGGTTCCCCCAAGTAGAGGCAGTTTAATTTTTCAGCGGTACAAAACATTCATTTTGTTTCTTCCTAAATTTCAGAGCATTGCAATAAGTATACACTTTATTCATTGTGCTGATAGAACAGCTGGCTCAACCTATAATTTTCCCCACTGGGTTGTAATGGAATAAGGTGACTGTTAGTGTAGTGCTCAACACCAAGTCATGTTTGAGACTGATGTGTGTTTCTGGTTAGATATCATTCAGCCATTCGCAACCTACTGTATTCCTTTGCTGAAGCAAAGCAGATCTGATGTTGCAAAACACGAATACTGTGCCCAAAATGTGCATCCTCAAACCCAGGCTGCATGTTGCTCTGCTGCCCCCCTCAGCATGTGTTTATGTCATTCTTGTCTGTTTTTCTTCCGATGCCCGTTCTTCTTCAGTTGAAGTGCAATCCCCTTCGCTGCCCCATTTTTTGCCTTGAGAGTATGATGACTTAAGTTTGATTTCCTGCAAGGATTATCTTTATGTAGTGGAGCCAGGGCAAATAAATTAAAACAAAAACATATTAAACTTCAAAACATTAAAAAAAGGAAAAATCAGGAACAAAAAGAAAGGGAAAAAATAAAAAATGCTAATTAAATATTTAGCTTTAAACGTATATCAATTGACACAGCTCAATTTCAACGCAATGAGAGGCTGAAGATATCTTCCATTCACAATTCTCTCGATTAGCATTAGCAATTGTTATCAACACATTTAAGGGGCTATCTTTAAAATAGAGTGGCTTATATCTAGACACAGTCTGCTTCTCACATGGACAATTACCGTAAAATCTGGCATATAACACGCACCTATACTTTCAAGCTATAATTTTAATTTTTATGTATATTTCCCAATAATGCACCCCATTTTACGTAGAAACTTGAATGTACACACGCAATGCTCTATTTTTTAAAAAGTCCTTTATTTGAGGTATTATTCCAAGTTTTTGAAAAAATAAAAATACTTCTAATAGTACAACCCTTTAAATTCATAAGGAATGCCGTTTCTTTTAAATAGCAGTATTTCAATTAATGCTGTAGTCTAATTTTTTTAATGCTCATCTTTTTTATACACAGCGTATAACACGCACCCGTGAATCTCAATCTTATTTTTGTGTTAAAAGTGCACGTTATACGCCGGATTTTATGGTATTTGTTTCCGGGTACTTAAATATCAGCATCACCCCAGCCAAATAAGCCGCCATGCGAATCACATCTTTTCCATCCAAATGGATTTTTCATAAAACGAAGTTAGAATCTTGTTTAGATATTAAGATGCGATACGCGTGGCACCAATTTTGTTAAGGTGATGCTAATACATAAGTACTGTTTCGTTTCAGACGCAGCATCAATTGCGGGTCTTTTGAGAAATTTGGATGGTCCGCATAAAATTGTACATTATTGACACTTTGTGAAGTTTAGTTTAAAAGATGAGCAAAACAACATATTATGGAACATGGATTTTACTTTACTAAAAACTTTTAGTTGCCCCTTTTTAACAAATTTCAGATTTACCATCGAAATATGGGAAAATCACCTATGGTAATCATAAGTAAATTCGTGGCAAAACACTTCAGTCTGTAGATCGTGGTTTGTTAATGCTTTCATGAAGTTTATTTTCTAGGTATGGAAACATAAATAAAGACGTAAAATATAGCTGTAGTGGTCTGCCATATGTGTCAATCCTATTAGAGGTTCACAAAATTATGAAGTTATACGTTTGGGGGTTCACATGAAGTGCTGAAGATTGGCAACTGCTGTTCTAGAGTAGGATCAAGAGACAATTTTTTATCACAAAGAACAAGCACACAAAATGTTTTTACCCATATAAGCACCGTAAAATTAACCCTTTAACCTCAAAAGAGCCGTTTTAAGTTTATTTTAAACTTGGCACCTCACCTATGAAGACAATGTCAATAATTTAATTCATAACATGGACAAAAAAACCATAATAACTTGGAGTATCCTTTTAAATTACAAATGAAATCTGTTTAAAAAATTTTTGTTTATGTATATTTACACATATTTTTTTTATATATAAAAATCATACCTCAAGGGCAAGCGGGTAAAGATATTAGAAATGTGCTTTTCTTTCTTTTTAACCAAACTGTGCCACAGGAATGCATGGCTGAGTACAGCTAGCTATAACAAATTAAAGTGTTAAAAAGCTATAAAAAATTAAAGTTCAACATTTTGATAAGATCAAAACTGTTCCAAAGGTACTATTACAACTATGTCAACCCCGATTTTGTATGTGTCGTACACGGTGAGTTGGCAACTATGTGCTTCGTTCTATATAATGTTACCAATACGGTTTCGATAATATATAAATATCACAGCAAACACAAAATATACATAAAAAAATCTTAATTATCCCATTTGTATTTTAGAGTAATATCAAATAAAATGTTGAAATCAAACAAAATAGATCCTTTGCGAGTCTAATGTTATTGCCCCAACTTTTAGAAATTTCTACAACTACTCAGAAGAAAAATTCATAGCTAAGAGCAAAAAAATATTATTATGTACAAAGAGGCATAGAATGTTTTTCCCTTAGTGAATGCATGTTGTAGCCTTTGGTGATGTCTTTTTGATTTTAGGTAAATGGTCGGCTAAAAACAACATACGTACGAAAAAAATATAAATTATATATTAATTTAGTTTAGGATCACTGAAGAAAGATAAAATAGATGGAAGATTTCAATCGGTACAGTACTCCTTTGTGGAGAGATTTTGAAATCACGCCAAACAGATCTATATCATACAGAATTAAAATTAGTATTTTAAAAATAAAATTTATCCAAAAAATAAATATCCCGAGCTTAAAAATAAATTGAAAAACAAAATACAATACTAAAGTTAATCGACATAAAAAGAACTGAACTAACTTTATCAATGAAAAAGCATAATTTGAAAAAATAATTGCTTGTTCGTTGATATTTATTCCAATTTGACGTGGAATTAACCCTCACTGCTTTTGCGTGGTGAGTATGATAACCTAAGTTCGATTTATTGCAAAGCAATTTTATATACTGAAACCTATTAACTGCACTTAAAAAGGTTAAAACAAAAACATGAAATTGCAAAACAGCTCTGTGAGTGGACCTTGTATCCAAATTCCTTTGGGGCCTTCCTCTGGATAAAATAGGCGGAAAATTTCAATTCGCGTTTGTGGAGATCACTCGGCCAGTCTTGAGTTATCATCAAAACTGTAACTATTTGGCAGAAAAATAAGTAGAGAGTATAGTGTAAGTAGGTCAAATAGAATCTTCATCTTCGCTTAATAAAGAGAAATAAATTTAGCTTAAAATTATATAAAGAAACACGATGTAAAATATAAGCAAAATCGTAAACATCCCATGATAATGCTATCCGATTGTTGCCAAACCAACAAAACAAAATTTGAATTGTTAGGAGAATAATTTTAGAAAAACTGATTTATTAGAAAAATAATCCTAATTACGTATCAAAGAACGAAAAATGAATAAATATAGCAATCAACGAACGTAACTGTAATAAAAATATGTATTAATCACGAAAAAACTGCGTGTGAAGTATAAATTTTCGCATTCAGAGAGAATCGTGACATCATATGACGTCATAACACCGAAAAATCATTTAAAAATTAAATTTTAAAAAACTTAGAGAGAATTACGAAATAATAAGTGCATAAGAACCCGTCCGGATTTAAATGCAACGTTATGTCAAAATTTCAGAGTAAATGATCAAGTACTTTCGGAGATTGGCGGCTTTGAACAAACACACATTACATTTTTATTTATATAGATATGCTCCAGTAACACCCCGCCCCCTCTCTCCCAGTAGTCGAATCCCGTAAAATCTATTCTTAGTGGATTGCTATTCAACAAAAGAAACATGTTTAAAACAAATTTCAAGTATATGGTTCCAACAATTCAAAAACAGGATTTTTTTCTATTACTCCCCTTGACCGTTCGAAACCCCCCTTACGGAGGGGTTACACACCAGAAATATAAAAAGTGTCATTGTTCAAAGTGCTGTCAATGCAAACAAGAGGTGACCGAGACGTGTATTCAATAATACCACCATACCAGGAGATGGGTCAGTATGACGATGACGAATGCACGCTGACAGTGTGCGTTCACCACGATGCCACCGAACACGGATGCAACCAGCTTGATGCTGAAAACAGAATTTAGCTGTGTTGATATTTCTACGTTTGAAGTTAGATATTTCGTCAGTACTTTTATTTTTCCCCTTCTGTTTGCTCATGTTTTCTTTTTCTTTCCATGTTTTGCAATTTTATATGTTTAAGTCTGAACCTCCTTTCTTCTTTTTAAGTGCAGTCGCAATCAGATTCAACACATAAAAATAATGCCTTGCAGAAAATCAAACTTTGGTCGCAATACTCGCAAAGCAAAATCAGTGCGAAGAGTAATTGCGCATCAAACTGAGGAAAAACGGGCATCAGCGAACAAGCAAAGCCGACAAAGAAAGGCTCAAATACGTGCTGAGGAAGCAGCAGAGCAACGTGCAACTAGACTTGAGAATGCACGTTTGAGAGCCCAGCAGTCACGTTCTGCAACACCAGATGAACTCCATTCTCAACAAGGTGAACAGAATAGGCTACAAATAGCTGAAAGACGTTAACCAGAAATAGCATATCAGCCTTACAATCGCCTTGTATTCCGGTACATCCCAGCTGAGGATTATAATTTAAGCCGACATGTTCTTACTAGCACAATAACGTTAGTGTGTCCTTATTGCAGCAAATCTATGAAATTTAGCGGAAAAACAAAAGCTGCTGGAAAATTAAACTGACTCAACTTAGAGAACCACCAGAGCCATTAAATACTTGGCTTGCTATTTATACTGCAGAATCAAAGCATTTGTCTTTCTAATATCAAGAAATATAATTCCTGTTTCCTAATGACATCGTTTGGAACAGAAGTTATAACAACACATTTCATGCCAACTTTCTAAGTGAAATGACAAATTTACCATAAAGTTGGCTCATTGCTTCCATTCCCAAATGGTCATCATAAACTTTTACAAATGTATTTTATCGGTGATGACAAGGATGAGAGAATTAAACGCTCGTAACGGAATTTTTACTTGCGTAAAAAGGTGCATTGTTTCTCACGTGCAAGAGCTTCTTCACGAAAAAAACCATTTTGGTTTGTTACTATTTTATGAACATGAACCTATTTATGTATTTAATTTATTATTATGATTATTTATTTTTGTAATTTTTGAATTTTTTTATAATTTTTGCTTGTGATTATTTCTTACATATTTTTGTAATATGCATTTATTTTGTGGTTTATGATTATTTCTTATACATTTTTATGATTTGCATTTATTTTTGCTTATGATTATTTCTTACATATTTTTGTAATATGCATTTATTTTGTGGTTTACGATTATTTCTTATACATTTTTATGATTTGCATTTATTTTCCCTTAGGATTATTTCTTAAATATTTTTTGGATTTTCATCTAATTTTTGTTTATTATTATTTCTTATATATTTTTAGGATTTGTAATGCATTTCATTGTCTGATTGAAACTTTAAATGTTTTGAATGCATCCAGTGTTTCCTCATGTTTTGAAACACAAATCAATTTTAAGTTTTCAGACCTTCACCTCTGTAATAAAACCACAGACTACCCATTAAAAATTATGCCCAGTATACGATTCACAATTGGCTGGATGGACAAGCTCTTTCTTTTCCATTCATCCAGACTGAGCCACAGCAACACGTGGCATTTTACAGCTAGTATTGCAATAATACTTTTTAATTCTGGGTTTGCTGGTCTATTACCTCTACTTGAAAAGTTAGGGAGGGAATTAAGGCCTGAAATGAAGGTTTATTTTTGGTACCTCGACAATACGAGAATTGTTGAATGAACGAGTTATTCTAAATCAGATAAGAAACCGTCTTGTAAAAACAGAAAGCCCCTTCAAAAATATAAAAGTTTGAAGTATGAAGTTCAGGAATGCACCACGTACAAACCTAGAAAGTTTTAATACCTTCCTAAATCTTTAAAAAGTTTTATTGTAAATATAAACTTTATTTTGCATTTTCTGAAGAATTTTATTTTTGTACATAATGGTTAACGGTAAGAATGATATTTCTTAAAGTAATTGAAATATTTTTAGGAAATTTTTGATTTTGTTATTTGTATTATAATGAATGGTTTCTGCTAATACCTTAACTTATATATATATATTGTTTCAATTAAGTTATTTTTTATTGTAATTTTATATGAAAAAGTTTAAAAAAAAAATTGTTTTTTTTTTATGTTGAACACTTGAATTTCATATAGTTTTACTGTAAAACTTTAGTTGTTTTTTTTTAATTGACAACATAGTTAAACATTGAAGAATTGTATCCCTGCAAAAATTTTATTTGTTTTTGTAATATATATAGTTTTTATAGTTGTTAGCAAAAGAGCAGATTTTTGTTAATTCAAATTTCTCAATATTTTGAAAAATAATTTTCCCACAAATTCTTTTTGCTGTATTTTGATAGTTTTGCAACATACTTGCTTAAAATACCAATAACTATTTAAGTCACAGTTTAAAAAATTGTCTCCGAACCCAGTCGAATATACCTTAAGCATTTCTTTATTTCAAATCTTTGTGATAAACACTAAGGAACGGGAAGACATCCAATGTGTCAAACCCCAAATAGCTTTTGCTTGCATTGAATTTGTAGAACAACTTATTTTGAAGGAAATAATAATTCATGTAATAAAATAATAATCCATGTACATATAATAAAATGCAAAGCTTTGATAATTTCTACAAGAAATTAGTTTTAATATATATAGTGTGTGATAGGATTAAAAAAGAAAATAAAGAACTTAATAATAAATACTACTAAATATAAAAAGGGAGAAAAGTAAGTAAAAGAGCACAACATTTTAAAAAATAAAAACAAAAATATTGAACATTATTTTCTTTGAATAATATCACTTGAAAAATCATCCAACTTTTGAATAAGAACAAAATATTTCGAATTTCTTTTTTATATTCCCAGGCGTTACAAAAGTTTCAGCTGAACCAATGCCTGTCTAAATCAAGGGTACTTAACCTTTTTTTCTCCTGGGCCACATATATATGTCAGCTAATTCACGCGGGCCGCCTACATACGTTAATTTCACGCGGGCCGCAACATGTGGATAAATGGGGTAGGGAAGGGGGAGAAATGCTTTAAGACCAAAATAACATTGGAAATTTAATCTGTTGAAAATTGATCTAAATTTATAACTCCTATTTTGCTTTTTTTAATTATTATTTTTATGTTTTTTTTTTTTTTTTATTTATTTTTGCCACTAGCACTAAATTAGAAGCATTTAAGAAACACTCCTTCATAATTTCTGCATCAGTAAACGGTTTCATATGATTACCAATAATATAACAAACTTCATAGAATGTCTTTGTTACCAATGTGATATTACCACTGGCAAAACGCATTGTGGCTGTTGCAAAGAATATTCAAGAAAGCCTATTTATCCTCTCTTGCAAGAGATCTTCAAAGAAAAGTGTCATTGAATGATCCTGTTTATTAGTATTTCTTTAAAATAAAGCACTTTCGTAACAAATAAAACAATTATTGATCATTGTTTTTCACTACAAAACAGTCAACCTCCCAATCGTCTTGAAACGATATATTTTCTTTGAATATTTTTCATTTGCAAGATATGAATGATATAAAATTAGTTCCACCCATAAAATTGTCACTACTCCACTGTTTTCTGTTATCACTAACCGTAACCGTTCCAAATAGAAAAAGAATATCAATTCGCACCCGTGCGACACCGACAGCAAAAAGCAAAATTGATATATTTGATTTCCTTACAAAGAATTTCCCACCAAATTTTTAATACAATGTTCTTGAATAAATTTCTCAGAGCAATGGGTCATGGCCGGGCCACTTAAAATGGCTCGGTGGGCCGCAGGTTGAGTATCAGTTGTCTAAATTGTTTTTGAAATAAAAAAAAAATCTGCGCAAATCTTAAGCGTTAAAAGACAAGCAGGACAACAGCCTAATGCTGGTAATTCTATGAAGTAAATCCCAAAACATATTCCTTAAAGTGTTCCTCGCGAACTTAATTACAAAAGATAAAGAACGAATAGCATTTTACATTGGCGAAGCATGATGAAGTTTTCAATATAATATTTTTAATGTTACATGAACAAATTAAAAATACTTATACCTCAAAGTAATATTAAAGTCCATTAATGTGAACCTTTGGAGAGTTGGGTACCAACTCTTGTGTTATCCTCGTCATTTCATTATAGTTAAGGTATCCCTTTATCTACCTTTTTCTCAAAAATTATAATATAATCCGAAATTTTTCAGTGAGCATACTTTTAACATGTTTACACATTTTAATGAAGGGAATTAGATTTATCTGCAAACCGTTTTAGATAAGGCTTTTTCAAACTAAATTTTAGGGGAAAAATTGGACATTTTTTTAAAAATTCATCATTGCTTTCATTTCTAACAAAAAGACAAAACCCTTCGTTAAAGTTTTGTTGATGGTACACACATAAGCCGTGTAAAAATTTATTCATGAGAATTAAGTAATTTTTGAGAAAAAGGTACAACAAGAGAGGCTTCTTGGTGAATAATACAGTGGCTTTCAAATACCGAATGTCGTACGCCTGTTTTAAATAAACTAATGAGACCATTTTTTGCTCTATATATTTGGGGTACCATCGGTTATTACTTAAACAATTTTTTTCAAATCAGCTTCTTTCTGACCAAACGAATTTTTAAGAAGTGTACAAGTATCTGTGACCTTTAAAGTTGTTAACAACGATGTTATCGCTATTAATTCTTTTTTAATGACATTTCCTTCACAATATTGAGCTAAAGCAACTAAACGTGAAAATTTAGTGACATCAGTACTTTCATCAAGATATAGTGATATAAAAGGAGCGTATAGTTAATTTTTTTTTTTTTATCTTTTACATTTTCGGCCAGTTTTAAGATTCTGGACTTTTATTGTGTTTCTAGATAGAGGAATATCTTTGATGTGCTGAATTATCTTATCTTTATCATTAAAATCATCAAAAGGTAAGAACGCGCTTGCTAACCAGGCTTTGTTCAAAAACTCTCCCTCTAGAAAATTTTTGCGTTGTTGAGCAATGACATTTGCAGCCGAGTAACTTGCCGCGCTCGTATAACAACTTTTGTTAACATATTTAATTATAGACATCGAATGTTTATTTCTGTCTTTTATTACACTTGCAATTAATTCTTCCTGCTTTAATTCGCTTTATGACAAAAAAGAACTCGTAATTTGCTTCAAAATGCCGTTTTACAGACGATGTTCTACATATTACTGTTCTAGAATATAAAGCCTATGCAGCTTTGTCGCCTTTACTAATCATACCATTTTTCCCGATTCTTCACGTTTGAAATCCTGTGTTACATATATTATCTTACATCTTTTGTTGATATTGTTGTTGTTGAACTAGCCATGATATAAACAATAGTTAAAAATCATAAATATAACAACAAATAAACTTTAAAATACAGTTGTGTGAACAAAATTGACTATGCTACGCGTAGACAAATTTTGCATCATCAGCAATTGTAGTCTACGATGTAACTAAGGAAAGACAATAACAAACAAGTGTGCTCCCCTCCTCAACGCGTTCACGCGTTTGTTTGAAATACTTTGTACAGAACTCTGTTATTTTAAATTAAAATTAAAAATAGTTTTGATCGATAACGTACCCAAAATATTGTGTCACATGCCATCAATGGCACGCGTGCCATTGGTATGTCATCCCTGGTCCAGAAATATCACAGCAAGATTTATTTGGCAGATAACAAGTTGCACAAAGGTCAAACGATTAAAATTACAGCCTCTTGTGACGTGTGGATGATGACAAAATCAGTAGTTAGTGTAGACAACATTGTTGGCTATAACCGCTGCCACACGACACGGTTTACAATCAAAGAGGCTTTGGATGTATCTTTGTGGTACAGCAGTCCATGTAGCTTCCACATATTGCCAAAGTGTATCTGGTGTATCCCTGGCCAGTCGTTGTGCAAGCGTAACCCGACGTTTTCGATTGGTGATTTTTACCACCCCAAACCCTGATATTGTTCAGGACCAGTGAGGCGATGCATAAAGCAACAGTTCAGTAGCTTCTCTCCATGGTGTCTCCTAACTCTAATAAGACCATCATGATGTTGCAGGCAAAAGCGGAATTCGTCAGTAAACACAATGTCGTTCCGTTCCGTTGTCGATGTCCGTCGTCATTACACCATTGGCAGCGCAAATGCCTGCGCTTTTTAGGCAAGGGTAAACGAAGCAATGGATGCCATACGGACATTCCACTCTGCTGCAAATGTCGTCGCGAATGGTATGAGCGGACACCTCATGATGCATAACAGACTGAAGCTGTTGTGCTTTATTTCGTGATGTGGCTGCGTGATCCATCACTGTCATGCGCACAATCCGCCTGTCATCACAGGCAGTGATGCAACGAGGAGGGGGGAGGGGTCATCGGCCCCGTCGTTCGTTCGTCGTTTCCTCCTGCATCCAACGATGACAGATCCACATCACAGTTGCTTGGTTTTGTCCAACATGACCGATTCCTCTGAAGGATAATCCGCAATCCCTATAGGTTACTATTCTTCCTCAATCGAATTCAGAAACTTAATCAAAATATTCTCGATTGTCCAGTGGATGGCCGCGGACATTTGGCCGAGGTTTCGTGAGATCACCACTGAAGACCCCCTAGTAGTGGGGTTGATGCACGTTAAACCTATCGTGAAACAAATCCCACCCGTTGAAGATGTGCGGAATTTCGTAGAGTGGAGAATTAATAAACATTTAATCACCCAAAATTTAACATATGTTCAAACAAAGCATAAACGCTAGCTCATGTGCAGATGTTGATGCTTTGTGGTGATCTTGGCTGACCTCCCTAATAACAGTACCACTTGCTTAGAATTGATTCCACAATCGGGGGACCACTTGTAATGATCGAGCCAGCTACGCTTGAGACTGTCGAGCTTCAAGCCTGCAAACGGTTCTCTATCCCAAAAAATCATTTAAATGATTATGAGAAGTCATCCTTACTTCTAACAGGCTAACTTGTTTGTTTTAATGCAATATTCACAAAACTGCAGGAAAAAAATCTCATATGCTTAAACGATCTCAATCCAGTAATTCCACGAAACCTAAAGCTAGAAACATCTTTTTCGAAACTAAAGGTTAATATTGTACTACCCATTTTTCAAAATATATAAAATACAAATATTATCAGTTTTACTGGAGGCATTTTAAAATTATGGCGAAAAACATGTTTGTGACCTTAATTTTGGACAAAGTGTAAGTAATAACGGTCAGCAGTTACTAAATGCAAGTGACCTCTAATGTTACAAAAACAGAGGAAGAGAAAGAAATCTATTCTATAGACAGCTTGCGTTATTTAAAAATCAAAACTGAAATCAAAACTCAAAGCTAAACGCAGTGAAAACCACTTCTCTCGTACGCAAAAAGAAGAGAATAACAAGAACTAAAAACAAGAGTTTTCCGATTATTAAAGACAAAAGAATTTGCTTAATCGAATAAAAGTAATGTTGGGGGGCGGACGCTTTTGTGAGGGAACTGAGAAAGTTTAGAGACAGGTCAACCACACACCTCGTTTGGAGATCGAGAGGGATAAATTTGCGGGTGGGGGTTGTTTATTCGCGTTGCTAACAGATTCTCACGATAAAAATAGAATCTTTTTCATCTTTCGAATCTGCGACGGTCGATCTTTTTGACCATATCGTGGGGTTTCAGCAAAAATTTGGGTGAGGATTCTCAAAGATAACATTTTAGATTTCTTAATATGACTTTTATTAAGAATTTGCAAATTTATTTTATATATCAACAACATATTAAGTGAGAATAACCAAAACATAGTCTTAATTAACACAGATCGCGCAATTGACCCTTATCAATATAATTATACTATACCCCCTACTCTCAATTTTAATAATAATTGCTTGGGAATAAATCTTCCTACCGGTTGAATGCAACGTCAATCCCCAAATATTTCCCCCAATTGGGCGTACAAATGGAAAACCGGTTGAATGGGGGATTTTTTTGATTCGGAAGCCGTCTATCAACACTTCTATCTTCTCTGAAGGAACTTTCTCAAATTGCCATTACGCTCCTAAAATTTCTACCCTTTTAAAAATTATCTTATTTGCTTAGCCTTCGTTTCACTTCTTATTTGGGGGGAAAAAAGTTTTGCCATTAATGGGGGTAAAAGAACACAGAGGTTTTTAAAAAAGGACCCTGAGATGTCAAAATCCTTCCAAAATTTTTTTAGGTTAAAATCAATGATTATCAAATATTCCCTCGTTTAATTCTTTTGCACTTCCCGTGCAATTCAGGCCTTATATAGTGCTCAACGTAGTCAGTTAAGTTTTTGTAAAGTCTTTTAAAATTTTTCCTTTCATGCTTCAATATCATAATACTGCGGGAAACCCCCACGAATTTTTTAATGCCTTCCTAGAGGCTTTGCTATAAGGTTCGTCGTGTAAAATTTTGTGCAGAAATTGTACAGTTGAAGCAGGGAGTCGTCTTTAATATATTTGCTATAGTGACAGTTTCTTCTAGACAGACCATCCAGTGGCGTAGCGAGGGGGTTCCGAGGGGACCAAGGCCCCGGGCGGCATACGACAAGGGGCGGTGGCAAGCACCACGATATTTAAATTAAAAAAATATTTCAAACTCCAAATCGTGCCGGCGCCACAAAACTGAAGGAAACGAGTGAAAACTTTGATACACGCACAGATGCAGGAAGTTCATTAGTCGCTATGCAATCGCATTCGTTTTCATGTTACTTAGGCTTCTAGCAACCGGTACTGTGTGAAGTCAATGGTGCTCAAAATTATTTGCAAACAGAGAAACTAAATACCCAATTAAGCTTAAAAACTACGTGTTTAAAAGCCGTATAGAAGCAAAAGAAATAATTTAGTAGATGACGCTTTAATATATTCTAAAGGTTTATGTGAAGAGCTTGAAATTTTTTTTGAATCCCCAGAACGAATCAGGAGGAAGCATATATTTGTTGACGGAAGTAAAGATGTTCAGTTATCGTACGAAGATGACTTGAGGTGAACAATGTTTTTCTTCAATAGACAGAGTAACTGCTGAAATTCGAGAAAGATTCCAGCAGTTGCAGAATCTAGCGCAAAAATATGCTATTTTTTTAAGGCCTGAAGTGATATTGAGCATGGACGAACTTAACTTAGATCAAGCTCCTCAAGACATTAATAAAGAAGAATTCCAACTTGAGCGCGTACGTGTACAAGCTTTCGTAGCTGCAACAGACCCAGGATGTAAAAGAGAACTCATTAGGTTCGGCTCTCTGGATTTATTACAATATATTATTGAGTCCAAACTTGAAGATAGCTTACCAAACACTGTCATAATGTTGAGAATTTTTTTTAACATCTTCCATCAGAGTAATGCCAGTTGCGAGCGAAGCTTTTCTAAGCTAAAATGAATCAAAAATTATCTCAAATCGACTATGTCCACGTTAAGTCTAACAAATTTAGCTATTCTAGCAATTAAACATGTCATGCATATTGATATTGTGACAGTTGTAAAAAGGTTTTGCTATGAAAAAAACACGAAAAGTGCATTTTTAATCAATAAAAAAAATTTTAAACTGCTTTTTTGACTTTAGTGACTTTTTTTTTTTTCTTTTTGACTTTTTAAAATAGAGGCGACAAATTTCCGGTTGGCCCCAAGTGGAGAAAGCCCACGCTTCACCACTGAGACTATCGTAAATATATATCTTCAGACAATAAAGGAGTAAATTGGAATGGTCTCACCGTTGATGATTCCGTCGTTGCAGCGTGGTGATCCAGCAGTCTTGATTCGGTCGTCTTTTTTAAGTGTTATTAAATATTTTAACTTAATTTGAGGCCGAGCCCCCAAATATTATGTTGTTACACAAATATGACTACTTTGACAGATAAACTATTTATTTTTGAAACAAGAATAAAGAAAATGGGCAAATAACAATTAATAAAAAAATAAATAAATAAAGTGAAACATTTAACGCGCGTCGTCGCCTAATTGGCTAAGTCACATTATTTTGAAGAGGTCCTCTTTCTCCGACGTCGAGGGTCTGTCTCCGGTCACTCTCTGTTCTCGGAGTCATTATCCCTCGCTTTCCTTCGAAGCCATCAGGAAGGGGGTACCAGGGGGCATGCAGTAGAGCCTCCTACTTCCACATTTATATGTCAGACTTATTTGAAATCCAACATGACATCCATTTACTGATTTATGCAGATGATATCCTTATATATAATAGCGGCACAAAATGGAATGAAACAATAGGGGAAATGCAAGAATCCTTATATAATATTTCGGCCTATAAAAAAATGGAATTTGACCACCTCCCCAGACAAAAGCAATCTAATCAACTTTCCAAAATTTTTAAA
The DNA here is from genome assembly GCA_019973955.1 of Trichonephila inaurata madagascariensis. NCBI lineage: Eukaryota > Metazoa > Arthropoda > Arachnida > Araneae > Nephilidae > Trichonephila > Trichonephila inaurata. Next base: position 65,311 of record BMAV01006004.1, read on the forward strand.
AAAAAGTAAAAAAACTTTTATTTAAATTTTAAAAAAAAAAAAAAAACTTTTTTTTTAAAACTTTTTTTTTTTTCTATCAACTTAAAAATTTAAATATATGATATAAAAGCTGGGAGATTTAAGTACCGTATTTACTTAGTTTGAAAATTGTAAAAAAATTTCATCAATCAGATCAATTTTTTAATTTACTTGTTTTTCACAAGGAAAAATTCCCAACAAGTTTTTATATCATATTTTTGTAAAAACCCTTTATTAAGGGTTGTAAAAAAAAAAAAAAAAAAGTTTATTTATTTTTTAAACTTTTAAATAAAACCCTTTTTTTAAAAAAAAAAATTTTTTTTTACTTTCAATTTATTTTTTTTACTTTTAGTTATCGCTTAAAGAAGTTTCACATTTCGTTAATCTCATTCAACGCATTATTGTTGCAAGGTCTTTTTGCCATTTAAATTTTTTGAACAGTCCAGCAAAAAGGGTATTCAACCTTTTTTTCCCATCAGGTCACATACATATGATGGATATTTCCTGGCCCAACAAGGGGGATAATAGAAAGGAGGTTTTTTCACCTTTTAAAGAAAAAAAATACGGGAAAAAAAAAAAAAGCAAAATTTAATTTTAAAAAAAAAATTTTTAAACCTTTTTTGTTTTAACCTTTATAATACTATTTAAAAACAAAAACAAATTTTTTAAAAAGGGGTTTTAAATTTTTAAAAAACCAAAAATTTTTTTTAAAAAAAAAAAATTTTGGCAAATTTTTAAATACTTTTCAAAAAGAAAACCTAATTTTCAAAGTAAAATTATGTTTAAAAAATTAACAATGTTTTAAAATGTTTTTTTAAAAAGAAATTTTTGTTTTTTTTGAAAAATAAAAAAATTTTTTTTTAAAAATTTTAAATTTTTTTAAAAAAATTATTTTATTTCTAAAAAAGAGGAAACCTAAACTTTCCTTAAAAGTGGGGGTTATCTTCCCCAATCCCCACGAAAAAAATTCCCCAAGGGAAAAAGTTGGGGGAAATTTTTATAAAAGGAACCCGTTTTGACCATTTTTAAAACAATTGAAAAATTAAAAAATTTTAAATTTTTTAAAAGAATATTTTTCCCTTTTTCTAAAATTTTACGGGAAAAATTAAATTTTTTTTTTTTTTTTAAAACCCGTTTTTAAAAAACAAACTTTTTTTGGCGACCTTAAAAAAAAAGGGAATTTAAAAATTGGGAAAGACAAAATTTCCCCAAAACACCAAATTTTTTTCAAAATCGATACTTTTTTTTTTTAAAGTAAAATGATTTTAAAATTTTCCCAAATTCCTTTTTCCCCCTTTTCACGTTAATGGAATTTTATTCTACACTAAAAAAAAATTCATGGTTTTTTTTTTTAAAAATCAATCTTTTAAAAAATAAAACGTAAAAAACTTTTTTTTTTTTAGAGTTTTCAAAAATACTTAAAATTTTTTTAAATACTTAAAAACTTTTTTTTATAATCTCAGGGCTTTTTTCCGTGTGTGGAACAATATGGTTTTTTAATTTGTAAAAGTTTGAAAAAATTTTGTTTAAAAAATTAGGGTTTTAAAAAAAAAATTGTTTTTCTATTTTTTTTACGAGAAATATTTAAGCATTATTTTTTTTCATTTTTTTTTTAAAAATTACTGTTGTTTGTAATCGATATATGAAGTTTGAAGGCATGTCCCAAAATGAAGCCCCCAAAAAAAATTTTAACCCTTTTAAAAAATAACGCAATGCGGGTTTAAATTTTTCGTTTTATTTCAACCGTCTTTTTTTTTCTACCGGGCATTTGTGGGTTGGTTGCTTAAAGCGCTGGATTAAACTTTTTTAACAGGGTTTGAAAAAAAAATCATCGCTTAGGAAAAATATATATATATATATTTAAAAAATACTAAAAATTTTTTTCGCGCATGTAATAACTTCGCCAGCTTTTTTCAAAAGAACGATACTTTTTCATATTTTTTAATTTTTTTTTTAAAAAGAATCAATTTAGCGTTTATATGGGAAAAAGATTTTTAAAAAAAATCCTACTTTGATCTTTTACATTTAGTGATTTAAAAATAAAAAATTTTTAAAAATCTTTTATGAATTTTTTTTGTTAAAAAATTCATTCTTTTTTTTGCCACTATATGGCTCCCCCGTGTCAAGCTGCTTAAGAATCGGTGAATGGTCACTTACCGAGAGCTCTTTATAGCGAGGGGGGAAGGGGAATTTCCAAAGACAATATTTATGCATTTAAAAATTACCTTCAACGCAGGGGGATAAAAATGCCTTCAAAAAAGGTAAAAAATTTCGAAACAGGGGAAATTTTAAGTTATACCTTCGGTAAAAACCGGGGCAAAGCAAGGCTAAGGGAGGAGAGGGAGGGTTGGAAAAAGTAATTTGAAGGCTGTTTTTGTGGGAAGGGGAAAAAGGGGAAAATTTAAAAAAGTAGAGAAACGCCGGGGCCCTGCAGCCACTCTTTTAACCAATTGCAAACCGGGAAAATAAAAAGGGCAAAAAGTGCATTGCATCCAAACTAAACGTGTATACAAAAATTTCCCCTGAACCGGTTTAAGACATCGGTTTCAAATTGAGTTGCAAAAAATTCCCAAACATTTTTACAAGTTAAATAAAACGTAAAAAAAATAGCATCCCTTTTTCGTATGCTGAGTGGAAGTATTGTAAAATATCCCGTTTTACAAATCAAACAAATTTCAAAAATATTTTACACGAAAAATAATTATTGGAGGGTTTTCGGTCCCGTACCCCCTTACATGCTAAGCAGCACTCTTCCATCCCAGCCACGCCCCCGTCGACACATTTGTTCCCGTAAACAGGCTCGCCTTTAAAAAAATTGTTACGGGGATTAGCTCAAAAAAAGTGTTACGGGGGAAACTAGAATCAGTAAAAAAGATATCTAGAATGATTCAAAAATAAAAAAAAAAATAGCGATAGATCTGCCTTTCTTAGTGTTCCCTCTAGAACAGAAAAAAAAACAATTTTTAAAGATGCCGAGGGGGGAAGTATTGTAAAATCCCC
>BMAV01006006.1:0-18511 GCA_019973955.1 Trichonephila inaurata madagascariensis
AAATCAATTACAAAATTCCATCCGGACAGACAAGAAAGCGAGTTAATAAAATCATAGTAATTAATAATTATTTTATTTATTTAAATGATTTCTTATTAAAATAACAACTAACTGGTAATTGGTAATTAATATTTAGAATAAATATATAAAACAGTTTTTTATTTCTTTTTCATATATTGCTTACACACAACGAACTGCCTCTCGTTAGTTGTAAAATTTCATTCAAATTGTAAAACTGTACTCAAAGAATTACTATTGCGGTTAGCTAAAATCAACTTTAATTCGTCATTTCTAAATTCAAACTCCTTCACATTCAAATTAAGCCCAGTTACAAAGCATCAAACAGTTAATAATACACAATAACGAGAGTTTTTCGCGCGTGGCTTTTTGATCTGCTTTCTTCACTTAGCTGGCAGGTTGACTGGTGAAGTGTTCACATGGTCAAAATAGCGCGCAATATTGTCAACAAATCGATTTTTTGAAAGCGAGTTAATAAACAAGTACATAATATAAAAAAAAAGTTTTTAAGTCAATTCCTACTTAGATCAACAACGAAAATTTTTATTTCAACTACTTTTTATTAAATAGTTACAATTAATATAAATATATATATACATAGGACAGAATCACAACATTAAGTGGTAATTAGTTTTTTAAATTATCATTAAAGTATCGTATTGTCTTTTTAATTTCAGTCCAACTGAATGCTTTAACACGTGTGAAAAAAAAAACCTTTTCACACAAGTTTTGACACAAGTCGCCAAAAGGGTCGCTAAGTCGCCAACGTGGCTATATTTGTAATTCTTTAAATTATTAGTTTTAATCAATTAAAATTTTTATTATTATTATTATATTATTGTATTGTCATTCAATATAAATTTCAGTTCAACTGAACACTTTAACACGTGAGAAAAAACCTTTTCAAGTTTTGACAGAAGTCGCCAAAAGAGTCGCTAAGTCACCAAAAATGATACCAACGTGGTTGTATTTGTAATTCTTTAAATAATTAGTTTTAATCAATTAATTTTTATTATAATTAAATTCTTGTATTGTCATCCAAAATGATCCTGTATATAAAATTTCAGCTCAATTCAGCGCTTTAAAATGTATTTTATTAAAGATTGAAAATTCCACCAAGATAAATAAATAAATATACAAATATATAAATAAATAAATATATAGATAGTGCGAGTTAATAGTAGGAATTGAAGAACTTGGTAACCTGGAGGGCCCGTCTTTGATCCCAGAGCCACGAAATTATACACGTAGACGCAACTCGACCCATGCTATCGACAGGTGGTCTTTATTCGTCTTAATTCGTATCAGTTCCGGAGTTACGGAGCCTCTATCGAAATCGGGGCCCACCATTTAAAAGGCTCGGGTTCTAAAATAAAACTTTTTTTTTCATATTTTCATGCATTGTCATTCACTTCTGAGCTATGGTCTAAATTTCAAGTCTCGAGCTTGTCGGAGTTGAGTTGAGTTTGGTGCCTTGTGCCGCAAGAGCCAGTTTTGGCTATACTACGCCAAACATTCATAGATCTGTGGTCTGGATGGGAAAAGAAGAAAAGAAGAAATTGGATGACAAGATGGAGGGTCGAAAATAGAGAAGGATCACTGGGGTACCCCGGGGTCGTGACACCCGTGTTTACCAAAGATAGTAAGCCCCTTGGGAAAAGGAAAAGATCGCTAGGGTACCTCGGGATTGTGACACCCGTACCCACCTGAAGAAGGTGAGCCCTCTGAGGGGCTCTAGCTTGCCGGAAAGTTAGTTTAAAACCAATTACAAAATTCCGACCGGAAAAACAAGAAAGCGAGTTAATAAAAACATGGTAAAATAATTATCATCGCGCGTGAATAAATTTGCCATGCGAACTTATACGCTGTTTCAGTCGGTGCATACAGAGATGCAGAAGTTCATCTCAAATTTTTCATATTTTTTACTTATTTCTTTTACTCCGTCATGGCCTCAAGATATTCTAAACATCTTGAAATTGGAGAATATGTTTTGTTTTTCTCAAAAATTACAATTTAAATAGCCAATGGTCACTACTTTTTACACATGGCGAGTATACTCGTCATGACACAAAATCCTACAACTTCTCCATAACGAGTATACTCGTCAGTCACAGTTAACTGGTTAATACAAAATGATGTGAAAATTGATTGAATGATTTCATTACATTTTTTTAAGAATGTACTTTTCATACTATTGGAATAACTTTGTTATAACATTAAAGCTGCATTCACACCAAGGCAGTCAGCGTCGAGCGTCTAACCAATCAGGGACTTCATATCGCCCGAGATAAAGTCTCTGATTGGCTAGACGCTGACAGCCTTGGTGTGAATGCGGCTTAACAATGTTAAGTATAACAAAAAAAATAGTAATATAATTCCGTTTTTTCTTTATTTAAAAAAAACTTACTAGAAGTTGAGCGTTTTTAATCTCAAAGCCCAATAATGGATTGATAAGTTGCAACAAGTAGCTCACATGGGTGGAATGAAGATTAATCTTTAAAAAATAATAACTTTTAATTTCTTTATCAACTTTTATTGAAGCTAATGGAGAGCGAGTCAGTTTTAGCCTACTCTAAAAGTTATGAAAAAAGAAACGTATCATACTAAATGCAGATACTCAGCTTGATACCTTGAACTTAAGGTATCCGACTACGTTCGGAACTGTGATTTTAAAAAGGTGCATAAATGGATAATTTTCATGATATTGAGCGTCACTTAGATTAGAATACATGTATAAAATGGTTTTAAGAACTGTTTGGCAAAAACAATTATTTAAATGCAATATTTCGGCAAAAAATTAACTTAGAATGACCCACTTTCAAAATATTCTCCTTTTGTGAAAAATGCTCCTATTATAATAATATTTTGCCTGTATATAGCTCAGACCTCTGTACAGAGGCTCAACTATGATTTTTGAAAAATTCACATTATTTTCAGAGTTACAGCCATTTGAAATAATTATCGGCGTTTTTTTCTTAAAAATTCTCTCCTCTGTTGTCGTAAAACTTGGATAAACCCAATTCTAAGTTAAATATTTCAAAAATTCTAGTTGAGCCTCTGTACAGAGGTCAGAGCTATAGACAGGCAAAATATTACTATAATAGAAGCATTTTTCACAAAAGGAGAATATTTGAAAATGGCTCATTCTATGTTCCTTTTTTGTCAAAATATTGTACTTAAATAATTTTTTATTGTAATACAAAACAATTTATATACATTTTCTAAACTAAGTGACATTAAATATCATAAATATTATCCATTTATACGCTTTTGCAAAATCACGGTTCCGAACGTAGTCGGATACCTTAACCATGAGATTCCTAACTCTTTTTCTAGATACACTAACATTTCAAATATGAAGTATAATTTAATCTAATGTCAATATACCTCCAATAGCCATCTTCCCTTTTTCTCGAACTCAGTTCACTTATAACATTAAGTAGTATTCTGCTTTGCGTAAAATGCGGTTCCTTTACAGAAGACGTTCTCAAACCAAGTAATTTCTTGAAAATATTTCACCTCAAGGATTAGTAGAAGGGTGCAAAGAGACCATATTACAAAGTTATTTTAATTGCATATTAAGGTAGCGTTTATCCAACTGTAGGGCGTGATTACTCTACGAGGAGGGCGAAAGCATATTGAAAAGTCGAAAATAAAATATTTTTTAAAAAGAACATTAATTTACTGAAAGTAAGCAAACAAAATACATTTTGATATAATAAAAAATAAAATGCACATTCACACTGATATAATACATTTATAAATGTATCAGTACTGCTCAATGTATTTTATAATCAATTTAACAATACTAAGTTAAGAACAACATTAATAATTACCAGTGACACCATGGGCTTGTCATATATAAAATTTTATATGCAAAATTAACTTTCTCTCTCTTATCTTTATAATTAATCCCACAACTGCCAATTAAAAGTTATGGGATTCGCTCCCCAATGTCACCGTTTTCTACATAGGTGCGCGTATGTAAAGTTTTTTTAGGGGAGGGAGGGGAAGAAAAGGAATAAAGAGGCAAATCCTCTGAAATAAGTAAATAATTCGCAAAAACCGTCTAGGTCTTTCTATTGCATTCCAAAGTTTTCGGAATAATTTTATGGATAGCAGTGCACATAAAAGATCGTTCTCCTGAAAAACGTAAATGTATGTCTAGGGCAATTAACGCTTTGGCTGAGCGAGTTGTTTCTATACGCCTGTGGCATTTAAGAGGTTAAAGTCGTATTGAAGCCTTAGTGTCAAAGTTTAGTATTATTGATTTAAATACATTGTGTTATTGTAAGGAGGATGGGGAGGGGGGAGCGACGAAAATTATTATTGAATATTGGGTCTCAAATATTGAAACTTTGAGAAGCACCGTATTAAGGCGTCCGCTCAGACATTTCTAAGGCCTCTGGCTTAAACATAGGAAATAGAAATCCATTCCAAAATTTTGGTGTTGTATCCCTGAAACAAAGCTAAACAAAACAGGTAAAACTGAATGAAAAGAAGTTCAGTCGAAGTGTTTTCCTTCGTGCCTGTAAAAATCTGGTTTATGCTAAAGCTTGTTTTGGTCTGAGGTTATAAATTATTGGTATAGCTTCAAGAAGTCAAAATGAAAATTAAATAGTTTTTAGGTGTATCGAACAAAAGATTACCTCTAATAAGGAGTTACTGCCATCAATTCATCATTTAAAACAGAAGATACAGATTAATTCTCTCAATTCCTACTATTAGTTCACACTTTCGTTATATATATCTATTTATATATATATATATCTTGCTCAAATTTTCAATAATTAATAAAATACTTTTTATTTCTCCACTCAAGTTCAAATACATTTTCTTAAACGTATAGAGGATGACACTTGATGTTAATACAGTTTTGTCAAATATTAATTCATTAATTAAATTTAATAAATGAATAATAGTCCAACACCATATATAAAAAGACAAATCGCTGGTTGTGTTTTTGCAGCGTAATGGATAGCGCGTTGGACTTCTAATCCAAAGGTCGTAAGCTCGAATCCTACTTGGGATGGTCTAATTTCTGGGAATGGGATCTATGAATGAATAAATGATAAACACACACACACAAAAGTAATAGTTCAACACCGTATGTAGGTTGGAAACTTATTATTGTGATTCTATCATACTTATGTATATATTAATTGCAATTATTTAATAAAAGTAACGAAAATAAAAATTTTCTTTGTTGACCTGAGTAGAAATTCACTTTAAAATATTTTTTTTATATTACTTGTGTGTGTTTTTATATTCAATCTCTTACATCTTGTGGAAACAAATATAAAAATATTACGAAGAATATGCATATTCAAGCATGTTCTTTACATGTGCCTGATTATAAAACATTTTGCAAGCATTTCTCTAATAATTAAAAGAAATGCTGAAAATCGTAAGCTTCCCATGATTTTTGGCTATAACGTGTACATCTCGATGATGCTGAACGCAAAGGAATCCAAGAATCATTAGCTACTAGACCTTTTTTATAAATCGATCTCCATTGAAATTTTTTGTACGATTTTAGTAATGTTTAAGCGTTTAATGTAAGTATTTATTGAATCTGTTTTTGCTTCGCTAACACTAAAAAAATAAAAAATAAGGTATCCAACTATGTTCGGAACCGAGATTTTGCAAAAGTGTATAAATGGATAATATTTATGATATTTAGTGTCACTTAGATTAGAAAATGTATATAAAATTGTTTTAAGAATAGAATTACAATAAAAAATTATTTAAGTACAACATTTTGACAAAAAATGAACATAGAATGACCCATTTTCAAAATATTCTCCTTTTGTGAAAAATGCTTCTATTCTAATAATATTTTGCCTGTATATAGCTTAGACCTCTGTACTGATGTTCAACTAGAATTTTTGAAATATATAACTTAGAAGTGGCTTTATCCATGTTTTACGACAACCGAGGGGAGAAATTTTAAGAAAAAAACACCGATGATTATTTCAATGGTTTGTAACTCTGAAAATAATGTGAATTTTTCAAAAATCATAGTTGAGTTTCTGTAAAGAAGTCCGAGCTATATACAGGCAAAATATTATTATAATGGAAGCATTTTTCACAAAAGGAGAATATTTTGAAAAAAGGTTATTCTAAGTTAATTTTTTGCCGAAGTATTGTATTTAAATATTTTTTTTTTGTCATAATGTCCTTAAAACAATTTTATATATGTTCTAATCTAAGTGACACTAAAGATCATGAAAATTATCCATTTATGGGCTTTTATAAAATCATGGTTCCGAACGTAGTCGGATACCTTAAGGAAATACAGAATTTCCAGGAATAACTTTTAAATTCCTGTTTCTAAAGATAAAAGGTTATAAAACATATCTTATGATATATTTCATGATTCCCGAGACAGTTCTTGCAAAACATAAAACTTTCACGAAATAAATATGCAAAAATAAAAAAACTATTTGAATCGTTGAAGTAAATTTTCTGCAAACCCAGATTTATTTCCGTATGAAGTGCAAATGTGTAACATTTATATTCCAAAATATTTTAAACCATATGCACATATTTTTTATCATAACTTCATTTACTACTTTTTAATGGCCTCTTTTCCTTTTGAGTATCACATTGAAGCAGTTTTATAGGAGAACAGTGACTGGTTTTTTTTATTATTATATATTCTTTTTTCTATTCCTTGAAGGCGATTTTTATTACTTACAACCAAATTTTTATAACAATATCTCTTTTTTTTTCAATGAATTTAAAAAATCCATTGTAATTCATACTATTGGTAAAAGACACAGACGAAATCAATCTTTTTAATGACAACTAAGCCTCTTTATTAAAATTCAGACGTATTTTAGAGCAATGGTTATTAAACTTTTCACGGGGGAGACAATTTTTTTTTACAAAAATTTTGTGCAATCCCTTAAACATTGCGTAAAGTTGACACACGCTTAAGCCATCCTGAATGTTTCATTTGTTGTATATTATAGTTCTGCAGAAATAAGCATCCACAAAAAGTTTTTACTTTGATTATAACGATAAAGAATTTCAAAAGTAAGTTACAAAATAAAATAAAAAAACATTATGTAATGTAATTACACGGTAAGTTACATATAAAATATAACCTACTTATTAATTTTAATCTTTTTGAGTTCACTTCTGAAATCTCCTTTTATTAACAACGGTATTGGTAAGTTTTAGATATCGATGGTAAGGATGTGTTGCATTTTTGTAAGAATCTTAAGGTATCCGACTACGTTCGGAACCGTGATTTTGCAAAAGCGTGTAAATGGATAATATTTATAATATTTAGTCTCACTTAAATTAGAAAAAGTATATAAAACTGTTTTAAGAATGGTATTACAATAAAAAATCATTTAAGTACAATATTTTGTTAAAAAAACTGAACATAGAATGACCCATTTTCAAAATATTCTCCTTTTGTGAAAAATGCTTCTATTATAATAATATTTTGCCTGTATATAGTTCAGATTTTTGTACAGAGGCTTTAGAATTTTTAAAATATATAACTTAGAAGTGGGTTTAATCCATGTTTTACGACAACCGAGGGGAGAAATTTTAAGAAAAAAACGCCGATAATTATTTCAATGGGTTGTAACTCTGAAAATAATGTGAATTTTTCAAAAATCATAGTTGAACCTCTGTAAAGAAGTCTGAGCTATATACAGGCAAAATATTATTATAATCGAAGCATTTTTCACAAAAGAAGAGCATTTTGAAAAAAAGTTATTCTAAGTTAATTTTTTACCGAAATATTGTATTTATGTAACTTTTTTTTGTCAAAATGTCCTAAAAACAATATTATATATGTATTCTAATCTAAGTGACACTAAATATCAGGAAAAGTATCCATTTATGCGCTTTTTTAAAGTCACGGTTCCGAACGTAATCGGATACCTTAATAAACAATTAAATTGTTATTTTTTAATTGTGAACCAGTTATTTAATCTAAAAATTTATACCAAAAATCTTAAAATTTTTGCCGACCGCAGCAGCAAATCACGTCATCTCATTTGGTTTCATGACCCCTAGTTTAAAGAACACTGTTTTAGAGAAGCGGTTCTTAGACCCCCCCCCTCCCTGTATGTATGAGCCTGACATCGCGGACCCTCACAATTTTGAACACCCTTCCCTGACTTGGGTAAGAGACTTAAAGTTCCTCAATAGTCCTAAGACTGCCTCTGCTATTTTTACAGACTTTTTAAATTTTTTTTCTCCCTTAAGAAAGCAGTAAACATCTAATTATATATGTACATAAAAATATAGCAAAATATAAATTTTAAATAAATAAATAATATAAGCGCAAATAAATAATACAGGTATCATTCGATAATGAAATCTTGATGGATGCAATCGTTACCCCATTTTCGCGCTAGGTGAGTTCAGTTCTTAATCTTTGCGCATGTGTTTCTACTATATATTTGTTGAAAATATTACGTTGTAGTAAAGGACATGTAGTTGCAAACAATAAAAAAAACTTAGTTAATATTCTTGATCGAAATACGTGTCCTAGTAAATATTTTTATTGTGAATAATTTCGTGATCTTGTGTAGTTCATTTTTCAATTTTTATACGAGGTTTTTTAAAGTTTGTAAAATAAGAAAATCTTAACATTGGATGATAGTAGGGATGGCGATTCTTTCCGAAAAAGATCGATTTTTAAATCGCTTCGAATCACAACCCGATGAATCGATTCACAAAAAAAAAAAAAAAAAATCACGGTTAAAAGAAGTTTTTTATAAAAACCCTCTTTTTTTTAAAAGAATGCATTTATATTTAAAATATAAATGTATTTTATTAAAAACAAGAAAGATACCATAATAAACATCTCTTATAAGTAAAATCAGGGAATTTTTTAGTTCAGGGAATTCGACTATTACAACTATTTTTATTACCATATCAAAGTACCAGGTATAAAAGAAGACATTTATTTTCTAAATGTATTTGTTACATTAAAAAGTTTAGGAAATAGATAATATAGCTTATTGTTCCCAATGCTTGATATCTCAGCTTTTGAAAAACAACAGTCTGTCAAGGCTACGGGGATACAAGCGGTTCCGCTCATTACTTGCGATGTTACCGGCAATCGAAAAAAAGGCGCTTACAAGGAACAGATGATCCCAAGATACTCATACACATCATGGCTATTGAGTGAACGTCATGATAAATAGAATTTTTTTTGTTCTTGCCAGTAAATTAACCCTTTAACCTCCAACACCGTAATATTAAGGGTTTTAAAGGTAGTACATTCAACTAATGGTAAATAATTTTATGGTTTTTACCAAAACAGAAAAAATCGAATGTCGATTTTCTAGGAGGAAATATCGATTTACTGAATCGATTCAGTGCGACATATTGATTTAAAAAATCGATTGTTTTGGCCCGAGAAATCGATTATTTAATTAATTGATCTCAGATCACCATCCCTAGGTGAGAGACTTTCGTGGATCTCCTAAAAAGGCTTTGCGAATCCGCAGGTGAATGCTTATTAGCCTCGCACTATAAAGCAATTCGAAGGCTATTGGAGATATATATCGTAATTTTGAGCCAGGTCAAGTGACAACGCGATATCTGAGCTGCACTCCATTTTTCAAACTACCACACCACGTTATCGGAAAGACTTTGAGCCTCAACAGATTTAAAGTGCATCAGAGCTCCTCTACATGGCGGGTTTTTAGTGACACTATGGCTCAAATTCATGACACCCTAGCCACGAGTTCGCTACCATAACTTTTTGACTACCACGGCCACAACAGTGTTTTTGAGAATATAACTGTCATTCAACAATTAAAACATTTTTTCAATTAAAGGGACGTGGTACAATAGATACGAAAATCTTTGATTTAATGGTTTTTATAGTTGTTTTTTTTACTTGTAACCAATGCATACGGATTACGTAAAAAAAATTTGTTCTCAAAATACAAACCAATTAACTTTTTTTAAAAGAAAAGTTTTAAAATTTATGTAGGGATTTTAAAAAGCTACTCCTCCTACAATAATTGACGTACACACATAACATTTTATTTTTATTCTTTTATTTACAACAAGCTATTCATAACAAAAGTTTTTATGGGTTTACTGTTAGCAGAATTGCCCATCCAGTATAGCGACGCTGAGTGCTGCATCATAGGGACCTGAGTTCAAATCCCGGAGAAGTCATGGATGTTTGTAAATATATAGTGCCTTCACCGCATAGGAATGCTGTTAAATAACCGTCGAGCCGCAAGTACTCTACAGAGATTGGTGGAAAGCGAAGAGAGCTAGGAGGGCCCTGATCACCCTTAAGGTGCTTTCCCTCAAATTTGGGATGGAAACGAGCCAAAACGTACTCTCACCGGTATGGTGTTCAAAGCAACGACTAACGATTGGCGTACAACTTATTCCTTTGCCATGAGAAATTTCGTTGGCTTCGATCTGACACTATCACACAGATGGCATTAGAAACAACAACAGGATTGATATTCGTAAAGTACTTCATTTCTGAATGCTTAACTCAATCAGGATCAAATGATTTTTCCTATTAAGCTTAACTCATTTTAAAAATTCATACAAAATCCTTACTGTAATAAAATACGCCAAAATTTAAGGCTTATAATCATTCTAAATTTCATAAGTTCCAAATTCAGATCCCACTGCTGTGTTCACGGGACTCAGAACGGGAAAAACTCAATCTCACACATGATACCATGTTCCCTGATCACATATATATAATCATGGTCCTGAAGGTGTTAATGAAAATTGATTGAAAAGTGCGCAAAATATTATAAATTCAACTATTTTTCAAAAAATAAATATGAATTTGATTCAAAAATTCATTCAAATTGTTGTTGCATGTACTAATAGCAAGAGGTAAAAAAACTTCAAAGCGTTTGGCACAACAGATAAAACACCAAAGCAATTTAAATGAGTATAAATGAGTTACTTTTTCTTTGTGAGATAAATCCGTTAAAAGCATTGATTTGTCACTGAGATGGGAATAAAAACGAACGTAAAAGTTATTATAACTGCATTTTTTTTTTTTTTTTTTTTTTTAGCTTTCAAATTTTGTGTGCTTATAGAAAATTATCTAAAAAGTAGATTGGGCAAAAGAAAAAAAACTTTATTTGAATTATTGACTGATTTTGTCAATTGAATCTTATTGTGTGTCCCCTTAATAAATTTCATTTAAACATAACCAGTTTATTTAAAATATAAATCATAATTTTCATCACGCCCCCCAGACAATAACAATGTACGGGGGTCAAGAATACTATACTTTTACCCTAAGACTACGATACGACTTTAACACGCCTCCCCCTCCCCCCGTGTATATAAACGCCTCGCTAAGCCAAAGCTTTCATTTCTGCAGACGTATATATACGTCTTTCCGAAGTACGATCTTTTCTGAGCACTGCTATCCATAAAATTATTCCGAAGATTTTGGAATGTAATAAAAGGACCTTGACAATGTTTGCGAAGGATTTACTTATTCCAGATTATTTTTGTTTCTTTATTCCTCCCCACCTCCCCAATACATCACGTGCGCGTGTCTACGTGGAAAACGGTTGGCATTTGGAAGCTAATCGCGAAACTTTTGATTGGCAGTCAAGGTTTAGTTATAAACCGTACAAAAATTATCAAGATAAGTGTTAATTTTTGTTTTAAATTATATATATGACAAGCCTATAGGGTCATTGGTAATTAATAAACTTGTTCTTAACTTAGTATTGTTAAATTAATTATAAAATACATTGTGTAGCACTGATATATTTATAATTGTAATATATCAGTGTAAATATGTGTTTTATTTTTTATTATGTCAGAATGTATTTTGTTTACCTTCAGTAAATTAATAATTTTTTAAAATAATCTTTTATTCTCGACTTTTCAATATGCTCGCCCCCCCCCCCTTGTAGAATTGTCACGCCCCCCAAAGGGGCGCGCCCCACAGTTTGAGAAACGCTGGTTTAAGCACATGCATGAAAATCAAGTTTATTGAACGTAGGCTAATTAATGTATTATTTCGTAGGATTCCCACGAATGCTAGATAATCAAAATATGATTAACATAATTATTCATGGAGAAAAAAAACTTTGATTACTTAGTAACCCATTATATGCCAAAACTCTATATTCTTTAATTTTTTCAAAAACAAAATACATTAATATGATAATTTATGAATGAAAATGAAAGGAGAACCACTTTATATATCATGCATGTCATAACCACTATATATATAAGCACGCCATGTGTTTACCACATAAATATCGATCATCTGGGTGAAAAATGGCCTTCATTTCTTTGACCTTATTCTACCATTTCTTTCAGTCATTCCATTCTGATACCCACAAAGGAATGATATTGTAGTATGCCATTGTCCCATTATTGGCACTCATAAAATAACTTGATCTTGCACTTACCTCAAAAATTCTAGAATTAACTGAATGTTGCATGGGCATCTGTATATTCATAATAAACACATCCATATAAATATATTTCTCTCAATTGTTGTACAACTCCTACCCTCCAATGCTACCAAGTGTAAAATTAACAAGTAATATAAAAAAAATTTTTTTTGGACAATTCCTACTTAGATCAACAAAGAAAAATTTTATTTTAGCTACTTTTTATTATATAGTTACAATTAATATACATATGTATATACATAGGACAGAATCACAACATTAAAAGGTAATTGATTTTCATTAATTATCATTAAAGTATCGTATTGTTACCCAAAACAATCGTGTATATAAGATTTCAGTTCAACTGAATGCTTTAAAACGTGAGAAAAAAAATCTTTTAAAGTTTTGACACAAGTCGCCAAAAATGATGCCAGCGTGGCTGAATTTGTAATTGAATAATTAGTTTCAGTCAATTAATTTTTATTAATTATAATTAAATTATACTGTATTGTCATCCAAAGTAATGATGTTTTCAAATTTCAGCTCAATTGAGCGCTTTAAAATGTATTTTATTAACTATTGAAAATTCTCCTAAGACAAAAATAAATAAATAAATATAGAGAGAGTGTGAGCTAATTGTAGGAATTGAGAATATGGGCTAATTAATTCATTTTCAGCAGTAAGCTAATTATTGAAAAAGTCTGTTTATTGATTGTGTAACTTTTATAATAATCAGTAAAAGGACAATGGTAAATAATGGGTTAACTTATTTCATTCGGTTTTACATATTATATGATACTTGCTCTAGCTATAATAATATGATAAAGCTCTCATTACTGAACTTTCTATCTTTTCGAAACAAATTATATTGAAAACAAATCCGAAAATTAGCTTGTTAATTGCCTCCATAGTTCTTAAACTGTATTTTATCTCTTAAATATTATCACACTCCTCTGTGTGTGTTTTTTAATGGAAACGATCCAAGTTATAATAGCATCTCTTTAATGTGCGTGAAAAGTCTTTAACAATATGAATCCGTAGTTGTTGATTTAAAGATGCGCTTTGTGCTACGGCCAATTCATTACTTATTACTCTCTTAAGATAAAAAAAAAATGTTCGGAGATTCATTTTTAATCTTGAAAAAACGGTGTTAAAATGTTGCCAACAAATACATCGCCAACTCTATTCTTGGCTCACAATGCTGTTTTAAGAGCCAATCTTTTTTCTCCCTAACTATTTTTTCATTGTAATCTTTTTCCAAATACAATGACAGCCAAAAAATACTTGGACAAGTATATATATATCCAAATAGATTTTGCTCTTCAAAAAAATTTCATCTTATTTTACATTTGAATTGGAGCAAACAATGTTCCTCCAATTATTTTTTTATCCAGTAGCATTAATTTTGCTTGACAGAAACGTAATATTGTATTTAAACGAAATTATGAAAGAAATTATCAGAAATCCTCAAGCTCAAATTTCGCATTAAATGCATTCTTATAATTAATTTGTAATTAATTGTTTAATAAAAGTTTTATCGTCTTTTTCGTACATATAATTTTATTTAACGTTGAAAAAATCAGGATCGTAAACTATTTTATATAGTGTATAAGTAAAATTCTTTCAAACTTATTTTATTGTTTGTGCTTTATTGTAAAATTTTAAAATTGTTAAAAGTGTACCACAAAAAAAAAAAAAAAAAAAAAAAAAAAAAAAAGTTTGGAATTTATGGACTTTTTATTTAAATTTTTAAAATTTTTAAAAATTTAAAAAAAAAAAAAAAAAAAAAAAAAACAGAAAAAATGGTTGGGAATTACCGCTCTATGTAATTAATTGTTTATAAGTATCACAACTTTAAGGGAAAAAGAAATAACAATAGAAGTACTTCACACGGTGTAAAAACACGGGAAAATATTGATTTGTTTGTGTGAAGCAAGGGGTTTCAGGGGTGTTAATTTTATCTCGATAGCTGAAAATATAAAGAATTTTCAAACAGATTTAATTCTTTGAAATTAAAATTAAATAATTCGAATCTCTTACACATTATTTATAAAGGAATACGGTTTCAAAAAGTACAAAATGCTTAAAATATAATCATAATTTTAAAACTTTTAAACATATGAAAATGAGAAACATTTTTGTAATAAATATTAATTTTTACGTTGCGTGCTATTTTCTAAAATAGTAGCCTTTGATGTATAAAACTTCGCAGAATTATAAAATGTATCATACTTTTTAAGCCCTAGCTAGTTTTAGTATTATATATCTTTTTTAATTTCAAAATATTTGAAAAACATTCTAATTTTTTAAAAATATAATTTATGATTCTATTTATATAAAAATATCTACAGTGTAATAAGTAACTTTATAAACCAACTTACTGCTAGTAATTGGAACTACTATTTTCGAAAATATCACGAGCAACGTAAAATTTAATAATTTTTTTTTCAGAAATGTTTCTTATTTCCGAATGTTTATAAATATTAAAATTATGATTATATTTTAAGCATTTCATTCTTTTTTGAATCATCATTCTTTTATAAATAGTGTGTAAGAGATTCGAAACATTTAACTTTAAATTCAAAGAATTATATCTATTTGAAAATTGTTTATATTGTTACAAATTTTATGTAAAATAGTGTATATAATTTGTATTTGGATGTGTAATGCATTTATATTACTCTGAGTTATATTTAATTTATGTTAAAATTGTAATATTTGCAAGCAACACCGTCCCTTACGTTATAATGGCGATTCAATGAAAACTTGGCGATAGAGCCAAATTGGCATCATTTTTGGTTGGCGACTTGGCAACCATTTTTGGCACGTTTGGGACCCTCTGGATTCTTCTGGAAATTAATGGAGAAGTACACTAATTTCACGATCTATGACGCAAGCGGATCTTTCTCGAAACATCTGCGAGGGATATTAATAGGGAGACGCTCGCTGAGCTGGGTCAGTCTGGCTTTGACTAGCGATTGGTAGCTTTGCCGTGACAGTGATTACTGATTAGCCCGGTTGTTAAATAGGACTTACAATGCTTGTGAATAATCTTTTACATACGTGTATTTTAGACACCGATAATTGTGTCTGAGTGCTGTTGAAGATGTGAAGACCTTCTGAGATTTATTTTGCGAATATTACTGCTGAATCCTGTATTTTAAGAATTGTTTTTCCGGCAATAAATTCTCATCGTCCTTAGAGAACTGCCTTGTTCTTTGAGACTAATTAGCATAAAATCCTCGAACCCCAATCAACGTAACAATATTTTCAGCTCCCCCCCCCCAGGACAAAGTTAGCATAAATGCCCTCTGTTCCCATCGCTGCGTTAGCCATAATAGTCGAATGATCATGGTCACGTACTCGAAGGCACAGTGGTTTCTATCAAGTCGTGGATTCGAGTTCTGGTCTCACCTTGTAAAGGGGAGCAAATACGTTAATACTCAAAGTCCTCATGTCAGCCTGGTAAGGAAGTTCGGAATTCGGGTCAGCTCAGGTGCCGTCTTCATCGCTTGTTCGAGGTTCAAAATTACGGAGTTCGTCACTATAAGCTCTTCAACTGGAATATCTCTGGAGATAAGAGCTTTCGAAACAAATAGTAGAGTTCTTATTGTGAGAGAAATATATAGGAATACACGAAGACAGGTCAGGCCAAATCTTAGATGGATTGATAGCCTAGAAAAAGATTTCCTAGTTTTAAGGATAGGCTGAAGAAAGCTGGCCTGGAAAAGGCTTCTTGAGAAGGCCAAGGCCCACCCTGGGCTGTAGTGTCACTGAGGAAGGAAGGAATCAATATATGGAATATAAAATATTGATGTATTTACTTAAAAGTAAAAATCTAACTTATTACATTACATTTACGCCTTAAGAGAAGTCTGTAGGAACTGTTCTTTCCAAGTATTTTCTCTTTCTACTTTTAGCACTTGCCAATAATTCAAAATTATCAGATTATCTCATAACTTTTTGTAGCTTTCATTTGCGAATAATTAACGAACAATATGTCAAATAGTTCTATGTTTGAGAAGATTACATTAATTAAAGAAGATTGTTCTTTGCCATGGACGTATTGTAAAATAAAAATTAGAAGAGAGAAAATTATTAAACAAAATAATACGCTGTTGACGCGCACAAGGACGTCTTAATATTGTATGAGGCCCAGGGCTCAGGGACATTTTAAGAATTGTTGAGGTCCATGGTCTTTATGCAAAAGTAGGCCCTACCTGAGATCTTTAAAAATAGACAGTATATATATATAACATGCATTGTTAAATACTCGTTCAAACAGTATTTTGAAACAAATAAATGTGCACTACTCACAATCTCAAAAACCTTGGCACAAACCGGCTCGGCCGATGGTCGCATTTCGACAAAATGAGTTGAATAATTGTTCATAATATTAGGCCTAAGCCTAGACGTAGACAATGGTCATCCCATAATACTGCAGTCTTACCTCTTGCCAATTAACATGCAGTTTGAAATTCTCTGTTTTTTTTTTCGGAGAATACGTACGAAATAGTATTTGACCATTAAAATTATCCTGATCATGATCTTATTAAGACAAAGGCAAGAACGAAACGTGGCCCTCTATGAGAGCGAGGCCTTGGGCACGGGCCCAGTTGGCCCATGTGTTAAGACCTTCCTGGACGCGCACACGTATTTTTGATCATCAAGTGCGATTGGATTATTCACATTCACACTGTTTTGCCTTAACAAATTGAATAAACTCTTGTTTTTTTACATTTTCACACACTATTTGTATGAAACGCGAGAGAGAGAATTGTATTCCTTATTTACACAATATTTAGAAAGGAAATAAAAAATATTGTGTGTATCTCCTGCCTAAGATTTCTGTTAATTCACTATAAAAGGTACAGATGGTTAATCCTGAAGTTCGTTTCAGATAAGGACATTGGATTTGAGAGTTCCCGATACCTTTCCGAAACCGAAGAGACCCGAAGCATTTTCCAGTTGGGTCACATGATCCGATGTCAAACTGGCTGCGATCCCCTCCGCTACAAAAGATACGGATGCTTCTGTGGATTCAAAGGAGCAGGGAAACCAGTCGATGTCATTGATTAGTAAGTATTTAGAAAGTATTTCCTTTTATTATTAAAACTAAAATCTAGAAACATATTGCAATTTAAAAAAAGCATAAAAGCTTTTCATTTTCTATCTCTCCCTCTCTCTCTCTCTCTATATATATATATATGTAATAACTCCAATAATTTAACTGTAATAGGGCTTGCACATTATTAAATGTTCAGTTCTTCAGAACAACCACGTAATTATTGTGATTGGTTACCCGCCTACCGGGGACTTTTGAAACTATCTCCACCCACCTCCTAAATCACGTGAGTGATGTCTCGCTGCCTATAAATACCGAGATCTGGAAATCGAGTGCGCTCTGCTCTCGCCTCTCTACAATCATGTAACCAGTTGGCTGCCACGCGTTCTGTGTTTCTCTTTGTCTGTGTTTGTGCCATGATGTTTGCTTCTTGTTATGTGTAATGCCGTCCCTACTTGATCTTTGTGTGTTTCCAGATGTGAATAAACTGAATTATTGATTTACATGAGTGCCTCTTCGATAATACAGTACTCGACCACTCGCCACGTAACACAGGAAAATCACACCACCGGCCACGCGCTGCTTTCGGTTCGCCATGTTAAAATCAACCACTCGCCACGACAAAATACGGCATAGTATGCATCACTATAAGTTTCCTTATATATATATATATATATATATATATATATATATATATATATATATATATATATATATATATATTCATATATATATATATGAAATAGATTGAAGTATATAGTGTTGGCCGGTGTATGTGATTATCCTTTTTGATGAAAACGAAGTCTTCAGAATATATTTACCTCCTTTATTATGGGCACACATCAGCAGATTAAAGCACAATTATGTTAAATGTTCACATTGAATAGACAGTGGCATTTTGGAGGACGCAACACGAAGACAAAGAAAGCAGCAAGTATTTACATTCGTACATTATGGCGGCAAGCAGAGAAAGAGCGCGCGATTACATCAGATTTTTGTGTTTCTATACCAACAGTGCACAAGCGCGTGACTATTA
>BMAV01006006.1:23693-50622 GCA_019973955.1 Trichonephila inaurata madagascariensis
AAAAAAAAAACCGCATCAAAATACGCGCGTCTACGTGGAAAACCGTGGCATTGGTCAGCGAACCACGTAACTTTTAATCGGCAGTTAAGGAATTAATTATAAACTGTACAAATCATCAAGATAAGTGTTAATACAAGCCCATGGGGTCACTGGTAATAATCAAACTTGTTCTTAACTTAGTATTGTTAAATTAATAATGAAATACATTGTATAGTAATGATACTTTTATAAGTGTATTACATCAGTGTAAATGTGTATTTTATATTTTATCATGTCAGAAAGTATCTCGTTTGTTTACTTTCAGTAAATTTTAATAATTTTTTGAATAATCTTCAGTTTCCAACTTTTCAATATGCTCGCGCCCCCCTCGCAGAGTTATCATGCCCCTCAAGGGGGGCGCGCCCCACCGTTTGAGAAACGCTGCTCTAAAAAGAACGTGGACGAACGTTCTATGACCTAGAAAAAAGGAAGCAATCCTTTAATAATTAAGAAGAATATTATTTATTTCAACAAAATTTACAAGAATCAGAAAATATCACAAAATGGACTTAACCGTATTGGCTTCTGAGAGACTCATAGAGTTCTCTATTTTTTTCTCAATATATTGTAAGCAGGAAAATAATAAATTTCAAGTCTTCATCTCTACATTTTAATTTGTGACCATAATACTGAACCGAATTTACTGCATTTTTATTATTATTCTCGCGTGTATGAGATAAATAAATAAATTTGTTATTTCATCGTGACTTTTACATATATATATAGAGAGAGAAAAATCTTAAGGTATCCGACTACGTTCGGAACCGTGATTTTGCAAAAGCGTATAAATGGATAATTTTTATGATATTTAGTGTCACTTAGATTAGAAAATGTATGTAAAATTGTTTTTAGAATATTATTACAATAAAAAATTGTTTAAGTACAATATTTTGACAAAAAATGAACATAGAATGAACCATTTTCAAAATGTTCTCCTTTTGTGAAAAATGCTTCTTTTATAATAATATTTTGCCTGTCTATAGCTCAGATCTCTGTGCAGAGGCTCAACTAGAATTTTTGAAATATATAACTTAGAAATGGATTTATCCGTGTTTTACGACACAACAGAGAGGAGACATTTTAAGAAAAAAACGCCGATAAATATTTAAAATGGTTGTAACTCGGAAAATAATGTGAATTTTTCAAAACTCATAGTTGAGCCTCTGTACAGAGGTCTGAGCTATATAGAGGCAAAATATTATTATATATAATAGAAGCATTTTTTACGAAAGGAGAACATTTTGAAAAAGGTTATTCTAAGTTAATTTTTAGCCGAAATATATTGTATTTAACTAACGTTTTTTGTCAAAATGTCCTTAAAACAATTTTATACATGTATTCTAATCTAAGTGACACGAAATATCATGAAAATTATCCATTTATGCGCCTTTTTAAAATCGCGGTTCCGAACGTAGTCGCATACCTTAAGGGAATATCATTAGTTGTTTATTTGTAATGAATATTTGAAAGTATAGTCATACTTTTCGGACACCCAGTACAACTGATTTTTTATTTAAAAATCTAATATATTTACCTTTACAGTTTTAGGGCAAAAAATTTTAAAAGTCGCATTAAATCATAGGTAAAAACGAATGACACCAATTAGAAAACTTTCAAAAAAAGAGTCGAAAAACATTTTACCAGTGTAATCTCAAGTCACCCTAACTTCAATAATACGACGATGTAATACAATAAAATATGTTTAATACGAAAACGCTTATGATGAAATATCGGTTAACACGAAATAATACCACGGTCTCGACAAACAACTATGTATTTTCATGCATTTATTTTCTCTTAACACGAAACGAAAATCGCTTTACAAGAAAAGATTTCCCTTCTGGGAATGAACAAAATACAGAAACTACCAGCCGGATTGGACTGTCCGACTGTATTATTGGAATAATTCGTTGCAGTCCATGATGATAATGTGTGTGCAACTCCAATTATGGCAGGCAAAGACATTTTGTAGTTTGTTCAAAGTTCAAATAATATCATTGAAGCAGATTCATACGACAAAAATGAAATAAATAATGCAACTCCTGTTCCAACATCATCCGTAATGAAGAACTTCATGAAAAGTATGCGCAGTTACTTAGATGCACATTCCAATGATGAAATGAATAACAAAATGGACGATATCGAACAACTTTTTTGACGTTGATGCAAAAAAANACAATACAAAGAAAAACATTAGATTATTTTCCGAAAACTCAATAATTATTTTCAATAACTCAGTATTTAATCATAAACTCGATAATAATGATACTTCTGTGTTTCAAAAATTTGTATTAAATTACTTTAAGTTTTTGTGAATGTTTTTGTTTCATTGATTTTTATTAAATACATTCCCATATACCATATATGGGAACCTTTCTACCATTAGAGGCCACGTGTAAATTAAGTAGTATTAAAGGACCGCATTGGTTGCTGCAACTATAAACGCGACTTTTATAAAATTATTATAGTTTTTGTTTAGTTTTAACAATTTTGTGTATTATATAGAAGTATTATAAAAAAATTAAATCCTTATTTTTTTTATTATTATTCGACATAAAAGTTACAATATATTTCTGTATTCGTATAAGGGTAAAAACTTGTTATAGAATTAATCATTGATTATTATTTTTTTATAAAATTATTAAATTCACAGATACTTTTATAACTCTTTTTATGCTTTACTATTTGTATTTCTTTTAAGTAAGAATATATATTTGGATCAAGCTTTATAAAGTGAAACCTAAATTAATCCTATAAATGAGCATGTCTGGTAGTGTTGCCATGTTACTCTAGGTGGCGTACTAACATTTGAAATGTACAATTGGCTATTCCCACAAGTAGTCATTGAAACATACATACACATTCAAGTCGTTCTTTATTTAATTCCATTTATTTGCAAAATTTGTATTCCATATAATTAAATAAAAATACAAGTTCTAACTTTTGTGAAAGCCGCTCAAGAAGGCCGCGGGTTCGCCACCTCTGATATATACACATCTAAGTAAATAAAATGTACTCTAATAAATTTAATTTTTTTGAATATATGTTTTTTGCAATATCTTTTAACACGAAATTCTTTTAATTTTTTTAATTCTCTTAATAATAACTTAATATTTTTCGAAAAAATATTTCAGTCCCTTCAGTTTAGTGTTAAGCCATTTTCACTGTATATCAAACATAATCATTATTTTCTTTCTTATCACGAAGCTTTAATCCTTTCCTTTCTTAACGGACGATATAAAACAACGTGACATGTAGTTTCTGATACTCGCGTATCTAGAACAGAGGTCTTCAAACTTTTTTAACCCATGAAACCCCTAGAATTTGAAGGTGTTTTTGTGGAACCCGTAAAACTAGAAAGTATTTTCGTGGAATCCCGTTCCTCACACATACATAGAAGAATATATCTCAAAATAATATTTAAATTACATCAACATGTTATAGGTACTTTATGTAAAGGTAATTAAAAGAAGTATTGTATTTAAATTATTGTAAGTATTACATTTATTGTTAAAAATTCTAATATAATTTTTTAGTATAATTTACTCGTTAATGATATTAATTTGTGATCCAAGTGTCGCCTACCCATAGCCGCGGTAGCCGAGTGGTATAGGTATCGGATCGTGGCTGACTTTGTCATGAGTTCGAGCCCAGTACCATTAAAGACCCGCCGTGTCAACGATGCATGCTAAATCTGTCGAGAGCTGAAACGTCCTCCCGTGGTGTGGTAGTTAGGAGAGGGAGATGCCAGTTTAGGTGTCGTCTACGTCACTTGACCACGGTTCAAAATTACGTGGTTCGTCGCCAAAAGCCCTCGTGTAGCTGAACAGTGCGACGTTAATATTCACTCCCTCAGGCACCTACTCAGGCATTATATTTAATAACTGGGATATATGCTTGCTTTTTTTCACATAAATTGTCGAAGACTATGTGTATTCAAATTATCTACTGTCACATTTCCTATTCTGTGTTTGATTTATTTTTATACTTTGTTTCTGTAACCATTCACGCGTTTAGAAATATATTTCACTTAAACACAATGTTCTGAATAGCCTTAGAATTTTTATAGCTGTGTGAGAAATACTGTTTATTTTGCATGGATTTTCAACATGAAATTTAGAAGCTGTTCTTGCAAAGATTTAGATTTTAACATTGAATCTGTTGATAAGTTTTTTCCTCTCTTTCATTATACATGTTTTCACAATTGCAAAATGGTGCATTTTCCATTTGAAAAGTATTTAGTCATGCAAGGCACTGTGTTAATTAACGAGTATAAAATTATCTCGTGGAACCCAAGATAGTAAACAATAGAATATTCAAAATCTAATAGGAAGCATATATATAACGATGAAACACATTTTAATATTCTTTAATTATATTATAATAAAACTTTAAAAAGTGTTGAAAAGTACAGTTTATTATACAGTCGACTCTCGTTAATTCAAACCTTCGATAATAGGAACCTCTCGCTAATCCAAGGTATATACTCGGTCCCTAGAAAAGCTCTTGATGTTTCGAACCAAAACAATACGTTTTAGTACACTCAATATTTCGAAGTAGAATCTGTAGTTGGCCAAACTACAACACTCAATAATTCAAAGTTATCTTATAAAACTCTCGACGATTCAAACACTCATTATCATGTACAGTCCAGTAGTAAACAGGTTGGAGCTAACAAGTTTTGTTGTCTCTGTGTGCCTCCACCGAAAAAGCTAAAATTGTGGCTTTGGAGCACAATAACACAGAGGGGATGTGGACGAATAGGAGGAATTGACTCCGATAACTCTGACAGAAGCTAAAGTGTCAGTAAAAAACTAAGCAAATTTTTTTTTCAAAATCATGTTGACGCCGACGTTTTTCAAGCTTGATTTATTCTAGAAAAATCTATTAACAAAGTTAGACTGAATGCCGTAAAACAAAAAGGTTAACAGATTTTTCATCAAAAAAGATTAATCATGTATGGTATGTATTATTTTAATAAAATTGCTTTTATAATACATAAATGTATTAAGGTATCCGACTACGTACGGAACCGTGATTTTGCAAAAGCGTATAAATGGATAATTTTCATGATATTTAGTGTCACTTAGATTAGAATGCATGTATGAATTGTTTTATAAGAACATTGTGACAAAAAAAAATATTTAAATACAATATTTCGGCAAAAAATTAACTCAGAATAACCTTTCAAAATTTTCTTCTTTTTTGAAAAATGCTTCTATTATAATAATATTTTGCCTGTATATAGCTCAAACCTTTGTACAGAGGCTCAACTAGAATTTTCGAAATATATAGCTTAGAAGTGGGTTTATCCATGTTTTACGACATCAGAGGGGAGAAATTTTAAGAAAAAACGCGGATAATTATTTGAATGGCCTGTAACTGAAAATAATGTGAATTTTTCAAAACTCATAGTTGAAACTCTTTACAGAGGTCTGAGCTATATACAGGCAAAATATTATTATAATAGAAGCATTTTTCACAAAAGAACATTTTGAAAAAAAGTTATTCTAAGTTAATTTTTTGCCGAAATATTGTATTTAAATAAAAAACTTTTGTCACAATGTCCTTTAGACAATTTTACACATGCATTTTAATCTAAGTGACACTAAATATCATGAAAATTATCCATTTCTGCGCTGTTTTAAAATCTCGGTTCCGAACGTAGTCGGATACCCTAACTTCTGTATAATATTTATACTGTATAATGTATACTTTTTAAAAATACTTTAAAATAATTTTACACATACAATAGAACCTGTTTTTGTGCGGTCCTTTTTTTATGCGATTTTATTTTTGTGCGACCGCATAAAAAAAATTCTAATTTTGACGAATTGGCTAGTTATATGTTATAATTCATGAAATTTTCAAATATTTTTTGTGCGTTTATTTTTCAGCGGTTTTTATCAACGGCACAAAAACAGGTTCAACTGTTTGTATAATTCTTTTTTTATTACATAGTTTCAAATTTAAATGTGTTAGAAAAAAAATTTCTCTTTGTGTATTTTGGGAGTTTTTTTTCTCTTGATAATTCAACGTTTTTCATTGGTCCAACTTTGAATTATCGAGAGTCTACTGTATATAAATAAAATTTTCAATTTTAATTAATAGTACGTATTTTTAATTCATTTCCTTTAAACAAACTTCGCAAGAATAATAATTTTGGATACATATTTAGAAGTTTCCTTTCGATTTTTTATTGGGACTCGTGGAACCCTGGGTATGCTTTGTAGAACCCCAGGGTTCCATGGAACACATTTCGAAAACTACTGATCTAGAATGAACGTGTTAACATTTAAGTTCACTGCATCGTATTGCTTTGTTTCAGTTGCTGCTTAGAACACGACTGGTGCTACGCCCGTTTAAGCTGCCCGCCTTTCATGCTCTACGTCCTCCGATACACTTGGATTTGCAGGAAGCCAGGCAGTGCCCAGTGCAGTAAGTATTGCATTTGGACATCTTTAGAAAAGGAAAAAGCCGCGTAACAATACAATTCATTTAGAAAAATGTCTTTCCAAGTGAATGTCCCGTTGCGCTTCTTTTGTGTGGTGGTCGTTAGAGCTTTTCAACGACTTGTTGCTAATGGCTTGTTTTTGTTGTCATGTTTAAAATACGTAGTTTAGAATCTATTATTCTTTTTTTTTCTTATAATAGCGTTTGTTATCAGAAGAAAATATATAAAGAGTGTATTTTTTATTGAAGTAGACAAATAAATATATAATTATTTTGACTGTATTTTAACTGATGGGGATGAGAGACAAGTGTTGTTTCAAGGTTTTTATTTTTCCGTGTAATTATTTCCCAACATCAGAGGACTTTTGTCCATCTGGGGACATGGGATAGGATCTTTATCCGGTAATAGGGATAACCAGCCGGTTAAAATGAATTACATGAGATAGAATAAACCTCAGTTAACAAGAGATGAATAGTATAAAAACGTTACAAAAATATTTAAAATCTTTACTATTCTTCTTAACCCCTTATCTACCGCATTATGATTTACTGCAGTTTTTTTCATGCAATTTTTTTTTTTTTTTTGAATCACTACATTGAAAATTAAGGGATATACATAAACAAAATACTCAACTTTGGAAAATTTAATTAGTTAGAGCTAATTAATTAATTAAAGATATTCAACTGTAAAATTAATTATATACACTGTTTACTTAAAATAAATAGTCAAATCGTTTTCTAAAGTCCTTATTAACGACACTTAAATTTTGAAATTAACTATTTTTTCGGGACAAAAATGATAATCTGTGCAATCCGCTGAAAACGCAATTTCTGCCATAAAACTTTTCGTCTTCCCCGCTAAAATACTCATCATAGAACCCGTGCTGCTATACATCTTGGAAGAGTGGATTTCAAAGAATATTCCTGGTAAGTATCGTCAGAATATTCGTAAAAATGGTTATTCTGTGTAGTTTTAAAGTGATTGGTACTTATAAGTACCGTCGGTAGATAAAGGGTTAATATAAATAATAATAGATTGTATGTTTTCATATAAAAACATTCATATTCATTAAAACAGAAAAAGCTGCATTTTACTAAAAATATGTTATATTACTCAATAAAACTTAATCTTTACGGAATTTATACATAGATGACTGTCTGTTAAACTATTGACGGTTGAAGGGGTATATTTTTGTCTTTGTATTACTGTGATAGTAATTTCTTACTAAATATAAATTTCTAAGACACACATTAAAAATCTGGTACTTACGTATTATACCGTCGACAAATTTTGTCAAATTTAAGATTGTTAACTGCCCTGATAGGCAGGCAGTAGTGGAAAACTTCCCACGCACTCTGAAACATAATAGTCTTGTTCAAAATTAATTTTTTCTCACTGTGATTTTCGTGACCGGACTCTCTTAATTATTTGCAGTGAACGTGAGATATGTTAAATTTTATATCTTGCTAGCTGGTATACTCGTTCTTCGCACGGTGGAATTGAAAAATTAAACAATATAGAATGAAGGATAAAGAAGTTTTTAATGAGTTAATTTTACGTGAATTGTAAATTAAACAAAAAAAGAGCTTTTTGCATATATCAACTGAACAAAAAGTCCTCTTTGTTAAATTTTGTCTGGAGGTCTAATAGCTGATAAAAAGGATTTTTTTTTTACTTATAACACCCCCGTATCTCCTAAGCTGATCTTTTCTAAACAAAAGTAACGTTACAAATTTCGTGTAATGAATGCTTAAAATAGTGTAAATATTATCTGGGATTTGTAATAAGTTAATATTACTTTCTGTTGTATTTATTTTATGTTAAAATTGTAATATTTGCAAGCAACGCCATTCCTTAAATTATAATGGCGATTCAGTAGAAGCATAGCGAAATTTTGGCGATAAAGCCAAGATGGCATCATTTTTGGCGACCATGTTGATAACTTGGTGATAGATTAAACGGTGCAGAAATTGATATGCTGTAGCGCCACTTGGAGGGGAGCTGCAATAAAGAGAATAACACAAAAACCTTCTCCACAAAAAATGCATATATATGTTAATTTTCATAATGATCGGGGGAACGGTTTTGTGTGTGGAGTGAAGCGATTTCATATCAAACATCCATTTATGTATATATAGATATTGGCCTTTACCCGCCCACTTCACTGGGTATTTCATGGCGTTATACGAATAAATACTGTTTACCTGTTCGAATGTTACGGAAAACATAACACTCAACTCTTGATTAAAAAAGTACAGAACTTGAATTTCTTAAAATTAAGGTAGAATCATCTTTTATGCTTCCGCAACCCCTTCGCCCTAAGTGGATTTCCATAAAACCCCTTTTTAATGAATCTTTACTCAACAAAGACACACATGCCAAATTGGAAGTCTAAATCTAATTATTCATAACAGGGAATTTTTTTTATCCATAAGCTCCATAACTCCCTTTGAGAAATAATTTCCCTGATACCCGTTCTTAGCAAATTTCAAATCAACGACAACAGCAACAACAAAAGGAAAACTTGTATACCAAATTTCATTATAGGAGGTCCAGTAGATCGAAAACGGGATTTTTTTTTTTACCCATTAACTCTTCGCTTCCTCCTCCCCTATAGAAGTCGATTTTTGAAAAGTGTGTTCTTAGCGGATCTCTATTCATCAAAATAAATATGCATACCAAATTTCAAGTATCTGAATCTAACTGTTCAAAAATCGGATTTTTTTTATTTATTACGACCCAGAATTTGACAAGTTTAAAGCCTTCCCAAATCCCTTATCGCAAAACTCATGTGTAGAGGGCCTGTAATACTTGAAAGAAACTTTCCATCCAAGTTTCAAGTTTGTTGATTTAATAGTTCAAAAACGGGGATATTAATCTATAACAATCCCCGCGCAATTTTCACAAAACCCCATTTTTAGCGGACCTCTTCTCCATGAAAGGAACGTGTCCCCCAAACTTAAAATTTGTGGGTTCAGTAGTTCAAAAATGGGAATATTTAAGTATAACGCCCTTTAAGCCCTCGCAATGCCCCTTGAGATTCGATTTTTGCCACATCCCATCACTCATCTCCTTCCCCAAAATCTCTGCTTCATAAAAGAAACATCTTACTAAATTTCAAGTCTGCAGGTTTAATAGTTCCAGAGATATCGTAAAGAGAGTAAGTGAGTGGAGTGAGTTGCTTTTCTCTTATATATATAGATTTTATTTATGTATAGTAGAAATTTCGTGTCGCCCAACCGGTTTGGTGGTTAGCGATGCTGACTGTGGTGCCGTAAGTACGGGTTCGAATCCCGAAGAATACATGGATGTTTGTAAATGTATAGTGCCTTTACTGCATGGCGGTACTCTAAATAGCCGTCGAGCCGCAACTCCTCTCGTGTGGTTGGTGGAAGGGGTAGAGAGGTTGGAGGCCCCTGACCACCCCCAGGTGTCCTTCCTCAAAATTGGGGTGGAAACGAGCCAAATCGTACTGTCACCTGTATGGTGCTCAAAGCTACAGCTAACGACAGGCGTCACTTAGCCCTTTTGCCATGATGAATTCCGTGGGCCTCGATCAGGTGGCATCAGTAACAACAACAGAAATTTCGTATTTTTTTCCTTTTTTTTTTTGAAAAATGATGGAAAATTCTTTTTTATCAACAGAGGATGAAAAGATTTTTCTTTGTTATATGTGACTCGAAATGTTGTTCTGATTTATGAAATATGATTTTTCCTTTTACTTAATTTTTATGCTTTTAATAAAAGTAAAGATTATTCAATTCCTACTATTATCTCACATTTTCTATATATTTATTTATCTTGGTGGAATTTTCAATCGTTAATAAAATACATTTTAAAGCGCTTAATTGAACTGAAATTTTATATACATGATTATTTTGGATGACAGTACAGTATTTTAACTATAATTAATAAAAATTAATTGATTAAACTTAATTATTTAAAGAATTAAAAATACAGCCACGTTGGCATCATTTTTGGCGACTTGTGTCAAAACTTTAAAAGGTTTTTTTCCTCACGTTTTAAAGCCTTCAGTTGAGCTGAAATTTTATATACACGATTGTTTTGGATGGCAATACGATACATTAGTTACCAATTAATGTTTTGATTCTGTCCTATGTATATACACATATTTATATTAATTGTAACTATTTAATAAATAGTAGCTAAAATAAAATTTTTCTTTGTTGATCGAAGTAGGAATTGACTTAAAATTTCTTTTTTATATTAGTTGTCGTTTATATTTTGTTTTTAATGGACTTTAAAAATAAAAAAGTAGGCTTCATTAATTTGACTTAAATGTGGTTTATAAAGCGAAATGTTGCTTTTTATTTTAAGGTAATTTCGGAAATTCAGCTAGAGAGATCTTTCCTTACAAATTTTACGTGGATTAGAGATGAAAAGGCGTACTTATTAATTGACAACACGCATTTTTCGCAAATTCACATCTTCACAAACAAACAAAAAAGTTGATAAGTATATTTCAAAAAAATCAGTTATACTTACTTTGACCTGTTTTTGCTACAAAGGTAGAAAAAAAGGTTTTTAAAAAAAGTACAAATCCTACTTAATCTGATTGATGAAAAGATACTTTTTTTTTATTTGAACTTTTTCCGTGACCTGAGACATTTCTGGAAACTTGTGAAAACTGTAATGTACATATTTCCGCTGAAACTTAATGAAAAAGCTCTTCACATAAATCAATCTTATTGATAACGAGATTAAAACAAAACCAAGAGTTTATGAGGGATTGCGAGTCCATTGTTTTGGGAAGCAGCCTTGTACCAGTCCTAAAATGTCACAATGAATAAAAATTTTTAGTTTCTTTTTTATTGTGAAAAGAAAAGAGTTGTGGGGTAAATTGTAATAAGGCAAAAAAGCAAGTGATCAGAACAAAGTGGAAAACGACTATGATTTTTGCAAACAGTGCCTTGCAGAAATATGAAGGCCTTGGTTTAATCCTTTCGTGGGCCTTGGGAAAATTACTTCCCTTCTACATGATCTTAAGAGATGCATCTGTGGTAAGCGCAAAACCCATTATAATATATTGGCCTTGCTATTATAACGATGGGAATACTGATTTCGGCTTCTATTTTATACTTCTGCACATAATCTAGCGATTGTAACAGCTGTAAATCGGACAAAAACAGATTGATTGATTGATTGATTATTAACGTCGCACTGTTTAGCTACACGAAGGCTTTTGGCGACGGACCACGTAATTTTGAACCATGGTCAAGTGACGTGGACGACACCTGAGCTGGCACCCCCTCTCCTAACTACCACACCACACCAACGGAGGACGTTTCAGCTCTCGACAGATTTAACGTACATCGCTGCCGTACACGGCAGGTCTTTAGCGGTACTGGGCTCGAACTCGTGACAAGGCAAGCCACGGTCCGTTACCTATACCACTCGGCTACCGCGGCCACGGACAAAAACAGAAGGTACTAAAGAAGACGTACCTTGTCCAAAATCTGTCACTGTATTAACAATGTCATGGGAGGGGTTGATCACTTCGATCAAAATAAAGAAAATATTAAATAAGATGATCTATAAAATGGTGGCATCGTATCTCTTATTTTCTTATTGACTTTGCCATCATAAATAGTTTCATACTGTGGAAAGTGAACAAAAGAAATAGAAGTTTAGACCAGCTAACATTCCGTATAACAATAGCTCGTTAACTAATAGACGGATATTCCCCAAGGAAAAGGAAAGGACTTATTGCTAGCTTCCAAGCAAAACAGTGTGTAGCTCAGGATGATGCACGCTTAACCAGTATGGGAAATCATACGCCAATGATCATTTCCAACTATAGACGATGTAGGAAATGTAGCAGAAAGGCACAAGAAAAGAGGGCCCGCTACATGTATACAGAATGGGATGCCCCCTTATGCATTGTAACATGCTG
The DNA here is from genome assembly GCA_019973955.1 of Trichonephila inaurata madagascariensis. NCBI lineage: Eukaryota > Metazoa > Arthropoda > Arachnida > Araneae > Nephilidae > Trichonephila > Trichonephila inaurata. Next base: position 36,101 of record BMAV01006006.1, read on the forward strand.
CTTCTCATCATGGCAAATAATCACCATTAAATTTAATTTTTTTTATGACGGGGAATGGTTCCTAGGGAATTATTCTTCCCATCTCTAAAATTTAAATGTAAACATAAAATTCAGGGAGATAAAATGTTTCCTTAAATGCTATTCTATAATTTTTAATAAAACATAAAGAAACTACGAGAAATTCAGAAGAGAAATAAATGGCCCATAAAAGGGTTGAAGAATTTAGAATGTCTTTTAGTTTAGGAAATGTTCAGGTTTTCTGTAACGGATAATACGAAGAAATTGCTGACAGAGTGCAGCACACATGACAGTTATTCCAGGTGGATGAACATTATTATTTCGGCCTTTAAGCGAGTGTACCAATAACTATTCAAAGCAAATTTAAAATGACGGGGGAATATGTGGATGTTAGAAAGTACATAAAAACCATTTACAAAAGGAGGGTAAACGCTTTGAAGAAATCTGATTTTTATATGTTCGTCTTTTCTTTATTTTAAGCTATCATTTTTATACCAGGCGTATTACGCAAGCCCGTAAATTTCGATCTTATTTTTTGTGTTAAAATTACGCAGCATACGCCTCAGTTTAGCATGGTATGGGTGGGGTCAGGAAGGGGGGGATGCCAACTCAAATTTTAGTCACGTGGTTTAAAATTATGACGTGTGATTAGAGGATCGGGAATCTGAAATAATATTTAATAAACGAGAATTCTGTGCATAAAATAATCATAATAAAAGCCCCACCCCCTTGTTGTTTTAGTACTACCGTAATACAAAAAGTAATAAACTCTCAGTTGAGATTAGTTGCGTTTTTCATAAATTAGGTTAATCTCTTTTATTCCGCTATCAAAGAATTATTTTAGAAATGAAAATTCTTGAAAAAATTCTAATAATGATTGAAAAGAGATCTCTTGTTTCATTGCAAATATTCTCAGCGATATACTTGTACACTACACCCGCTCCCATAGTCATTTCGTTGGAATTATGTATGACCCTCTCCTCCCCTTGGTTACAAAATTACTTAATATGTATTTTGAGGATATTGATACGAATTTTGTGTAAATAATTTTTAAAATAGTGTAAATAATTTATATCTAGATGTTTAACACGTTTATGTTACTCTGTGTTGTATTTATTTTGTTAAAATTGTAATATTCGCAAGCAACGCCATTTCCTTACATTATAATGGCGATTCATTGGAAACTTGGTAAAATCTTGGTGATAAAGCCACATTGGCATCCTTTTTGGTGACCATTTTGTCGACATGGTGACCGTGTTAGCAATAATTTCGGGGGAGTTTGCGATCCTATGGATTTTCCTCGAAATTAGTGGAGAAATATACTAATATCACAATCTAAAACGCAAGCTGATTTTTGTCGAAAAATCCTCGAGGCCTATAAATAGGGGGTCGCTCACCGAAACTGAGTTAGTATTGATTTGAATGGGAAGCGTCGACCAGCGATTAGTTGTTATTTTGGCTGTCGAATAGGACGAGCCGGTGCTTGTGAATAAATTAAAACTTGCTTGTATTTTAGTCACTAATAGTTGCGTCTGAGCACTGTTGAAGATGTGATGTCCATCTGTACTTTGTAAGAAGGGTTGTTAGTGTTTGGGGGTTCGAGCGAATATCAGCCATAGTAGTAACTTTAACACAATTTTATTAATACTTTTACTTAATCAACCAACACAATTAAAGCTAGGGAATGCACTGAATATTGAACCCGGAAAAGCAATCGCATATGCTTAATTCAATTAATACTAAATAATGTTACTTACCTGAAACTGGAGGGCTCTTGATTCCTACGTTGAAATCTCTTCAGATATCTTGCTTAACTATACTACATCCGGTCGTAATCTTATTCACAATTTAATCTCAACTTTAAGCCATCAACTATCAACCATCCACCATCCTCGGGTACTCTAAAGCCAACGTTTAAGTAGAAGTACTCATTTGCCTAAATCTCGTCTTCTTCACCGAGAAAGGTTTTCTTCTGAGCTCACAATTAAAAAGAATAATTTTACCCAAGAGGATTAGTAAAGATTCCCGGATAGACCCGTTACAACTTAAAGGATTGTTTTTCGACAGTAAATTTCCTTCGCTTACTCTTTGCGACTGATCCTCGAACCCCTATCTGCCTAACAATATATATTAAAAACAAGTAATATAAAAAAAAATTAAGTCAATTCCTACGAAGATCAACAAAGAAAAATTTTATTTTAGTTACTTTTTATTAAATACTTACAATTAATATAAATATGTATATACATATATTATTTTTATTAATTAAAATAAAGTATCGTATTGTCATCCAAAACAATCGTGTGTATAAAATTTCAGTTCAACTGAATGCTTTAAAACGTGAGAAAAAAATCTTTTCAAGTTTTGACACAAGTCGCCAAAATGGTCGCCAAAAATGATGCCAACGTAGCTGTAGTTATAATTCTTTAAATAATAGTTTTAATTAATTATTTTTTATTAATTATAATTAAATTATTGTATTGTCAACCAAAATAATCATGTACATAATATTTCAGGTCAATTGAGCGCTTTAAAATGTATTTTATTAACGATTGAAAATTCTAACAAGATAAATAAATATATAGAGAGAGAGTGTGAGCTAATAGTAGGTATTGAGAGAGAGAGAAAAACACTAAAAAAATTAAATCTTTATTTTGTTCTCTTTTAGCCGGAGGAACTTACAACAATCAACTGGCCAACAGCTGCGCTTTTCAACTGTGTGAGTGTGATCGACTGTTTGCAAAGTGTGTCAGCAGATATAATTGCCCTCAGAAGAAAGCAATTTGTTGGTCTAATCCCCTGATAGCAGTCTCGAACATTATATCCTCCCTGTCATAAGTGGGGAATCATCTGAATTGAAAACTGAAGTTCAAATTTTGAATGAAGTTTGTCATTGTCGTTTTAGAAGAATATCCACAGTGAATTCATCTAATTTTTCAGTCCTGTAGAGAAGAATGTGGCTGTAATATATTTTAATTGTAATTTATATCATTTAATAAAAATTTCCTGATTTTTTCAAATCTCTCTTTTTTTCTATTTGAATATTATTCAGTGAAGATTCTCAAAATAAATCTTATGTTTATTTTGTTATCCAACACATTATTAAATCTACTTCATACTTTTTAAAAAAGCTATTTTATTTATTTTTGTAACTTGTATTTAATGCTTACTTATAAATCAAAGTAGATGCTTGTAGAGTTTAATAATTCAAAAGATTTTTTGGGGGAAGATTGTGTCTAGAACACAATTTAAACACAATATTTTTAATTACAAATAATAATAATAATTTTATATATATATATATATATATATATATATATATATATATATTTATAAACTTATATTCTATATTCCGAAAAGGAAAAATGACTCGTTATAACTACAACTACACTCATATCCATAAATTAAGAATAATGTTAACTCCAGGAAATAAAGGTTCAGAAACAAAACAAACAGGACTTATTCATTAAGCTTATTTATTAAATAAAAGACAAAGAAGAAAAAAGATGACGTATTCTTGATGCCATTAATAAAAACGACTATGTTTGCACCCTGCAGCAATTACACACAAAAAAAATACTCTCTTTACAAAACTCAATGTTACACGGTTGGTATGATAATTAATACATTATATGTCTCGCATCTGATGAAATACAAACCATACAACTCCTAAGCATCCTGAGTATCAAATTATCGATTTGATCTTGGGGAAGATTACTTCACTTAGCAAGCAATTTACTACGAAGTTCCGGTACACATGTAGGGCGTGGTTGAAGGGCTGAAACTCGTTGGCTAAGCATGTGCCACACATGTTGTGATGGATTCAAGCCAGATAAGAATGCTGGCCATTCTATTGAGGTAATAAACTCAGATTGAAGACATTAGCTTAGGATGTTTGCTTGGTGAAGACGAGCGTTGTCATCCATAAACACAAATTCTGTGCCCATAGCTCCAGTAAGAAAACGTAAATGTTTTTTCACATTATAATGTCCCTATAAATTTGGCCTGTCATAGTTCTGATTTAAACATGTAGATCTATTCTGAAGAGAGTGTCCAGTAAAATTTCCCCAAAATGATCAATCTTACACCATCGTAACCCTGCAGTTCAATGATGTTTTTGGTGGTAACGGGTACCTGACGTTATCAATGTGCAAGTCCGACGTGAATCAGACGACACGCTAAACCTAAACTCGTTGGAAAACATCACACAAACCCAATGTGACGATGCATGTTCTCTACTCCAGGCTAAACATTGGAGACAGTGAGCTGCCGTGAGAGGAACACATCTCAGAAGCCTGCGAGCATATAGACCACTATGTCTCAAACGTCTGCTCAAGGTTTGTTTTGGAACTGCCGTACTTGTGGCTGAAGATAGCTGACGAGACAGTTTGGATGCTGTACTCCGTTTGCTTCTTTTTGGAGTTACTTCCGAAAATCCATCTTAATTTGGTGTTGTTATTTTGAGTGATCTGTATTGTGACGTCTACTGACATTTCCATCTCAAATTGGAATCGTTGCCAAAGCCTAGAGATGACACTTTGGGCAATTCCTCCTTCCTCTGATACTTCCATCTGAGTACGCTGTATTCCATCTTGATTATAATTTTACAACGTAAAAAAAACATCTTCATACTTTCTTTGTGTCATAACTATTCGGTTATGTCACTGAGTGTCTTATAAAATGCTTGTGAACAATTTTACTTCTTTGCCACCATTCCTCATATCCCACTCTTTTACACTCTCATCGTTGTGACATATGATTTTTTGGAGTCATCTGGTGGCTTTCTGTAATTTGCATATTATTGTTGAAGATATGTGTGATAATTCTACAAGTGAAATTTTTAGTCCAGAATTTGATTTTCATGTGATTCTGAACCATCCTTATTTTATGAACATAAGTGTATTTACATTTGTTATATGCAAATCTCTTCCGTGTGATTATAGATGCGTGATGAATTTAACAAAAATATACATACTTTTAAAATTATATTATGCAATTTGAAATAAGGAGAAAATATTTGTAAAATCAATTTTAGTGAAAAACTTATAAAAAAACCTATGAAATAAAATCCATTACTTTTTCTGTGAACATGGTTTCTTATAAAGTCTACAATAAGCAAAATATTTTTATACAAATGACTAAAATGTTAGAAGGGGAGAGTTTTTACTTTTTATATTTTGCATAGAATTAATTTAATATAAAGCCTGTAATGTAAATTCCTTTACATTTCGACGCTGTAATTTTGGAACATTTGTTGTTAAAAAATAATTCATAAAATAAATTACTTTACTTAATACTTACTCTTATTTATAATTTATTAAATAAATACACACATAATTTTTAATTTTACTTACAATTTCTGGTTTTGTTTACTTCACATGTTTATTTCTTGCAAACAAGGAACTACATTTTTGATAGCTGCTCATTGACCAACCCCCGATTAGGTGCCTACTAGCCACCTAAGTGACAATATACGAAAGAAAGTAAAGAAATCTCGGAAAATAAAAGCCCAAAATAATCTCATCGAAGAATATTTTTTCTGCTGAAAGTTTATTCAGCTAAAAAAAAAAGATATGTACTTTATTTTATTAACTTTTTTTAAAACCAAGCGATTGATTAAGATTAAAATAGTATATTCCTCTCCATATGCATGATATAATATATAAAAATTAATTTTTCAAACTACGGCAAAATATATTTGCAGCAGCGACTCCTGAAAGCCACTAACAACAAAGGACAGGAATAAAAGCCCTTGACAACTGGTCCGAATAGGGATTCCCTTCATCTTAGTTGTCTAAGACATGCAAGGCGTAGCTGCAAACCGGTAGGTAGGTGGATCACCGAAGTGGTGACCCAGGAATTGAACACCAGATGGCAGCCCAGCCTAACTATACTGGTTGATTATGCTTCATTCCATAGAGAGTCTAACTTAGACATTAAATGGCAATGGCGCACGCGTCAACTAGACTCGCCATCTCAACAAGAAATTGCATGCAACGTCAAAGGAAAAACGTTCCAATGACACTCAAACCTACTGGAGATGGTTAACAGTTTGCAGTAATTGGCTGAAAAAACACCTTTTCAAGTGTGCTTTCAAAAATTAAAAAAAAAAAAAAACAATTCTTCTCTAGGAAGGGGGTACACAGCAGCACCTGATTTTTTCAAGCCGCTCAACAAAGGACAGGAATAAAAACTCTTAACGACTGGCCCTAATAGGAATTCCTTTCATTTCAGTCGTCTAAGGCATGCACGGCATAGTTGTGGACCGGTAGGTCAGTGGATCAAATAAACAACCACTGCCAAGGTCAACAGTTTGTCACCAAATATTCACAAAAATTAATGTTCCGTGTAATGCGTTGCAAAGGGATATTAATGGCCATTTAAAGAATATTTTTAAAAACTCAAATCAAGGGGATGTCTTTTTGAATATCGATTTCTTTTTCATCTGTTCTCTCGTTCAAGTTTATCCACATCTATTTGCCGTTTGTGATTTGTTGCAAATCAAAGATTTCTTTCCTTTCTCTGTTGTTGCGCATACAGGGTGAATCAAAGATTTTGTCCTTATTATAAAGTTTACAAAATAACCTTTTAATATAATATGGAGCTTTTACATCGTTGAATGGATCAGTTTCAGTTTATTTTTTGTGTACTCTTTGGAGTGAATATTCCTTGAAAAAGTCGCTGAGACATCAGAAAGACATCATTTTTTGCAGAAATGGCGTCGATTCAAGAGAAAGCCAATTGTATGTTTTGGTTTCACAAAATGAAATTGCTCATCAATATTCAGTGTAAATTTCTAAGTTGTTATGAAAGCAATCCTCCTGGAGCAAAATCGATAAAGCAATAGTATGAGATGCTTGAAGAAATAGGCAGAGTTAAGAATCTTCTTAGAAGGAGTAGGCCTATAGTGTGAGTAAAGCAACTGTTAAAAATAACCTTTGGGGGAACTAGAATCCGGTTTAGACGTTCTCTGAACTACAAAAGGGTACACGTTGAAATTTACTGAAGTAAGTGATCTTATAAATAAATTCATAATAATGCTTACACTAAATCGAAAAAACATATCAGTTTGAGCGCAATAAATATTTATAATCAGGGCAAGACTTTTGGTCCACCCTGTATTTCTGGCATTTTTGAGGTGTATTAAATTCTGCTATTAATGCTCCGTGAACTATACAAATAAAAAACATTTTAACCTCCTCCAAACATCTTTCTTATACAGACATTACCACAATGTGAAGCAGATCAGATACCTACAGCAATAAACACTAGATACAATTTGAAAACAGTGCAATTGGTATTTTTCACGATTCTATTTTCAATATCAGTTATAGTTTAACAATTATGAGTTAAACAGTAATAGTAAATGATTTAGTAAAATGAATATACACCCATTGCCATAGAAATTTGAGCACCATGAAACAGTTGTCGGAATAAAACGAAATTTTACATATGTAAGTACAACGTTGATGTGAATTAGCGGTTACACAAAACCAAAGCTAAATGATCATTTACGGCAGAAAAATTACAAACGAATGGAAGTTTTAGTACTCTGTTGGGCTACCTCCAGAATGAATGTGTGATGTGATACGGGCTGGAATTGATGCTTATATTTCCCGTATGATGTCCTGCGAGATCTCATTCCATGCTTTGCTGTAAACATGTATCTAGTTTGACCGAACTTGTAGACTGCCCAACTTACCGTTCTAAATGTTCCTAGATATACTCACTCCGTGACAAATCTGGGAATCAAGCAGACCAGCAAAAGGTGGAATCGTGCAATTCTGTGAAACCCTTGATGTGTGTGGGAGAGTATTGTCCTGTTGAAAAATGCCTCCTGTGAGACCTGCAATGAATGACAACACATGTGGCTGTGAAGAATGTCATAAACGTACATCTGGGTTGTTGTGGTGCTGGAGATCAATATTAGGGATGTCCGTGTGTCGTATCCGATGGAATTCCATACCATCACATCAGTTGTGGGAGTGATGTGCCACTGTACATCGAACTCAGGATTGAAATGTTCACCACGGGACCTCTACACACGTACACGCTGCCCAAATTGAATCCGGATTCAACACTGAAGACGATCTTATTCCATTTGGTTTCAGTCCATTTCCTTTGAGCATGACACCATTCCAAACGGAGGTGATGTTGAGTGGGTATCAATGCCAGTACATGTAATGGGCTCAGAGATAGCAACTGTCCTTCAACCAAGGGTCCTTTAATGGTACGGACAGACATAGATGCCCTCAGTGAAGGTACTGCTTGTGTATGGATGGTGGACAGTGAAGACAGTTGGCTCTATGCATGCGTGTCGTATGATGTCATGGTTTTCTCGACTGTTGGTCTGTCGAAGGTGTCCTAGGCCTAGTCGCTGGGTAACAGACCTCTCTCTTGTCCACTGGTTCCAAATACCTTCTCCCAGTAAAGCAAGAATGACTTATTTTATGGGCTACTCACAGAACGGAGCATCCGGTTTCCATCATCTCTATGATATTTTCCCTCTCGAACTCTGGCCACTGCTCATAATGTATCCGATGGCGGCGTAATGGCATATCTAGCCGAAAAGTCTCTCTCTATAACAGATTAAATACACGAAAACCAGTTCCACTCACCTGTTTTAGGATTCAAAGAGTATGGAGTACAACGTCCTTTGATGGCATTACGCAATCACTCTGCATTTCTAATAATTTACATGTTTGCCTGACGCGTTCCTTCAAGTAAAAAGTTTCGTATCCTACTTTTACTTCTTGGCAATGAGTGCATTATAATACCAAACTATTTCAACTTTACTTTCTCTATCATGATTAATATGCATTATTCGAGCAGAATCTTCCCTTGTTTGATCAATTTTAACTTCCTTCAATATAAATTACAGATGCCCATTATTATTATTATTATTATTATTTATTTATTTATTTATTTTGAATTTTGCTTACATACATTTATGAAAATGTAATACATCGTTATGTTTTACTTTTTTTTCCCTAATGGAGCTGCGTAGGGGTATTTATACCTTTGCAAATCTAGTACATTCCATAGGAGCTTGTATCACTTTCTAGTGCGGCACCATATACGCAATACCGATGTTTTACTTTAATGTATGTAATACTTTACATTATGCTTTATTGTAATAAGTCGTACTATACAGCAATCAAAACCACTAAATTGTTCTCAGGGCAAAAATGTAGCATGTTTAGAGAAAATATTTTGAAACAAAAGTTGTTCAACCCAAACAAGTACCTTAATATTGTAAGAAGATGTCTGCCACTCCCAAAAATGTGAGAGATATGTGACAAGTACATTTTAGTTCCCATGAAGGCTGTTATATAGGAGGATACTGTCAAGGTCACTGGTAACAAATAAAATGTTTTTCCAAAATTAACGATTTCGTGAGCCTGGGGTGACTCCGTGCCCAGCGCACCAGCTCCTTTGTTAATTTAAACTTTTAAATACCACATTTGCAGTTTTACCGGACTCAAAGTCAAAGAACAACTTTTATGAGCTTTTCTGTGTTCCAATTTAACACCACTTAAGACCGACCGTGTGGAGAGGGCCATTGCACATTAAATCTTTCGAGGTTCCAGCGTCCTCACATTGGTGTGGTGTGGAAGTTTGAAGAGGGGGCTGCAAGCTCAGGTGTTGTCCTCGTCACTTGACCATGGTTCAGAATTTCGAGGTGTGTCACCAATAGCTTCCGTGCAGCTTTATAGTGCGATGCTAATATAGCTATCAATTACTCACTGTGTTCCACTCCTCATTTTTATACGTTAACAGCAAAATTGGCACATGCGTATACGTTAACCCTTTCATGGGCCATTTATTTCTATTTTGAATTTCTCCCAGTTTTTTACGTTTTAATAACAATTAAACAATAGCTTTTAAGTAAATATATTTTATTTTGCCCAATTTAAATGTTAGGGGTGGGAAGTATACTTCCGAAAGAACCATTCATCACCATAAAGAAAATTAAATTTAATAGTGATTATTTGCCATGAAAAAATGTGAAATATGTTGAAATGCACTAGGGGACATCACATTCTGCACACATGTAGTGTGTCCTCTTTTCCTGTTTCTTTCTGCAACATTTCCTAAATCGTCTCTAGTTGGAAACCATCTTTGGGAAGATAACTTCCCATTGTGTAGATTCCGAAGGCCCACGAAAGGGCTAAAGAAAGGTCCTCGTGTACACACACACTTATGGTCAGATCACATATAGCATACGGCGGGTCTACAGCTGCACTAGGCTCAAACTCATGACACGCCAGGCTCAAGTGTGTGACCTTGACTGTTACCGCGAGTTGCAGTATTAATACAAAATAAGCCCTGCCGTAGCTAGTCCTGAGTGGGGCTCATATCAAAATTTCTTACACTCCTTTTTTTCGGAGTTCCTTAATATAGTAACATTTTTTTTCCTTCACATATGTTGGGGCCCCTGTAGCTTGGGGCATTTCACTGTACTAAGTTCAACCCCAGCGTCGAATACGCATTGCAATTCTTTTCTCCGGCTGAACTAAGCTTAATTTAGAATAATACCAAAAGGTGTTTTTTTAAGCAACATGACTTTAACTACAGACAGTTATGTATCAATAAATAAATTAAGCATGTGAATTATATTCCATTAAAGCAGACGATAGTAGTTCGGAATCTGAACGATATATAAAACAAGCAGATAATTAAAAACAAGTTTAAAATAAAGAAAAGAAATTTAATAGAAATAAATATAGTCTTGCCCCGATTCAGTGAACCCCTATTTAACTAATTCTGTCATTTGAAATAAAATCTAATTTTTTAATTCCTACTACTAGTTCACACCCTGTGTATATATATCTATCTTGTCCAAATTTGCAATTGTGAATAAAATAATTTTTATTCATCCACTCAAGTTCAAATACATTTTTTAAAACTTGTAGTGGGAGACACTTGATGTCAATACAGTTTTTTCAAATATTAATAAAAAAGTAAACTTAATTAATTATAGTTTATGAGAAATATTCCAGTCGATAATATTAATATAGATGGCAACACTATTGGATAAAACAGCTTTTGTTAAATTTGTGATGAAGATTTAACTAAATCTGAATAAAATCATATGCTAGTTAGACGTCAGCATTCCTTTTACATTGGTTTTAAGATAAATTTTCCCTTATAATATTCAACTTTGTAACGAGAATGGTAAAAAAATTGATAATAGTACGCACTCCTTTTGCCGAGTGAATACTTAATTAACCAGTCAGCTTGCCAGCTAGGTGAAGAAAGCAGATGCCACAATGTCTGCGTGCGCAAACTTCTCGTTATTTCTATACTATTAATTGTTTTAGTATATTTGCAACTGTGATCAATTTAAATGTAAAGGAATTTGAATCTTTTTTTAATTTTTAATGAGTTTAAATTTACAAACCATGAATAAAAATCGAAATGAGCTAACCGCTGTAGTAATTCTCTTGATCACAGTTTTAACTTTTATTTTTAAAAAAAGTAACTACAAATTTAATGGAGTTAAAAGGTTTTTAATGTTAATTTAAAAGGTTTTGCCTCTTAATATTGTGATTCGGTCATATGCATATACACATTTATATTAATTGCAATCATTTAATAAAAAGTAACTAAAAATAAAAATTTTCTATGTTGACCTAAGTAGGAATTGACTTTAATTTTTTTTATTACTTGTTTTTCATCACGCTAATAAAACACTTTTCTTTTGTTGAAATAATTCGTTGATTCGGTGTTTATTATTCGTTAAAAGGAGATTTTTTGAATTTATGTTAATCAGAGGAAATGCCGAGACCGTTACATTGCGAAATTCGTTAAATAGCAGATCAGTTAATCGGGGTGCGAATGTATTTTGAGACATAGCCATCCTGGGATGACCATGTCTTGCCGGTTCCGCGTAAGCTAGAGGTGTGGGATTATCAAAATGATGAGACATAATTCTTAATACAACTTTTATTAAGAGTAACTTATAATACTTAAATTCTAATTTGACAATTATTAATTAGAGTGAGAGTCAAGCCCAAAGTAAATCACGTATTTAAGTCAGATCACGCAATTAGATCCTCTATCTCAATTATCCTAAATAATCCTGTTATCTAATTACTAATATCTAATATTACCTTTTCCAGTTTTGGTCCCTTGACCTAGAGAATATAATCTATAACTTTATATAAGAAGATTCTTGATCCGCAAGGCAGCTAATTCTTGACTGCTTATTCTTGGTCCGCAAGATTTCACACTAAGCTTTGTCACGCTATTGATCAGAATGATTCCACACTACAACCTCTGAGCCTGCTACGCTATGCTATGCTATGATATATCTAGGTTTGCCACGTTATCCTTTTATAGTATATCTCATTTACATATTCGATCCGTTTCTCTTCTTGGTATTGGGTTGGAAAAGTTTTGCCATCAATCGTGGCCGTCAAAGAACATAGGAGTCATGTTAATCAGAAAGACGCGAGAGACGTCACAACCCCCTCCAAGAAGAAAAACGTGATTTACTTAAGGGTTCTCAATGCCCTTAATAAATTACGTGTCTAAATCTNAAAAAACGTGATTTACTTAAGGATTCTCAATGCCCTTAATAAATTACGTGTCTAAATCTCTGCTTCTGAATTTCTTCGTTTTCTGATTTTTATTGAAATTTTAATCTTAAATCCTCATTTTAACTTTTATAATTTCCAATATTTATCTTGACTTTAATTTTCATTACTCATCTTAGAATTAAATTTAATATTCAATTTAAATTTAAACTCGTGACAATAAATTTTACTTCAATAACTAGGCCAACATTAATAATTACTGTTTAATTCATGCCCACTCTCACTTTTCACATACAATCACATACACTTAAATTTTCTAAAAAGATTTTCTGGGTGCTCAGACCCAAACTTTTCATCTTTATCATAACTGCCTATGGAGCTGGATTTTCCGCTCCCTTTCTTGTTGAAGTCATATATCATAATTTTCAGGGTCTGTCTCCCTGAAATGAAAACTTTCTGAGTCTCTATTTCCATAATATCAATCAATTTCACAATTTTTATTCATTATATATTATTTGTATATCAAAATAAATTTTCATCTCCATCCCCCACATCTGGTTCCAAAAACTCCCAATGAGCCGCGCAGCGCCGTTATTATTATTGTTAGTGCCCTGACTACGCCGCGTTTCCCTGAACCAGATGCCTCATAATACGTAACAATACAACAACAACATATATATATATATACACATATTATACAATTACAAACATTTTTCAATAAACTATTATAACAAATAACCAAAGGAATTTTCGCATCTCACGAAGTCATACATCGAAGCAAACAAATGTGCGATTACAAATGTTTTCTCCAGAAAAAAAAATTTTTAACAAGTCAAAAGTTCCAAAATTAAATAAACCCTCATTGTAGTGTTTGACTTTTGCTTGGCTTATAACTTTTAAGCACCGCCCGAGACTTCTTTCTTTGCAATAATTCTTCCGACCACTTGTTGGAAGATCATAAAAAATGAAACAATACAACCTGATTTTTATATGTGTTCTCCGACCATTACGTCCAACGATGAGGTGCTACCACTTTTCTTTCCTCGGTTGTACTGGAATTTCTTGTTTTGCTTGTTGTAGGGCTTGTAATCTCCTTGTCGTCCCTTTCTTGACTTCCCTGCTGTCTCCCTTGGCTGGTCGGGGTTCTTTTTCTGTTCTCCGGCGTGGCCTCAGACTGTAGTTTGGTTCATCTGTAACTTCAGTTGATTCTCTTTTGTTCTTCTTCCTGCTTCTAGAAATAGTACTGGATGACATTTGTCTTTTATTTATATTATTGTGTCCCTTTCTTTGCCACTTTCTTTGTGGTCCACTTGCCCCTGACATTGCTGATCTTTTAATACCCCTATTATTCCTTATCCTTTTGCTTTTACTTTCATTCCCAAATGAACTAGGAAGCGATCTGACCAGTGATTTGTTTTTATGGGTCCTCTCTGTATTTTTATATTGATTTGATTGGCTACCAATCCCTTTTGCCTCAAACTTACGTTTCACCGCAGATTTTTCTTTCCCATATTGTGACTCCTTTAATCGTTGATGTACTTTTTCCGAAGTACGACTTTCCTGACTTGATCTTATACTATTTGGGATACCTGTTCCTAATTCGACCTCGTCACATTTCCTATGACGATATATTCTTATTTGATCTACGTCAACTGTTAATCTTTTTCCTGATTTCCATATTACTATATTATTGTAATTTTTTACTTCTAATACTCTATAAGGTCCCTCAAATCTTTGTTTAAATTTAGCACATACTTTGTTGGCTGCTGAACTTACAGGGTGTGTTTCTAATAAGACCCAATCATTTACCTTTATTTTTATGTCTTTTCTACGTCTATTATAATATCTTTCCCACCTTTCCTGTTTAATTTTCGTACTTAGTCTAGCTTCCTTAATGCTCTTTTCAATATTTTGAATTTTGAATTTTGAACTTTCCGATATCATAACTAGTTTTTGAAATGG
>BMAV01006008.1:0-11521 GCA_019973955.1 Trichonephila inaurata madagascariensis
CGGGATTAAGACATTAAAAAAGTCAGTGAATACATTTAATAAAAAAACTAATATATATATATATATATATATAAATTGAGATCTTTCCTTTGCAATTTAATCATCACTAGAATATATTTTTTGCTTAAAAGTATATAATGTTCAAATAAATTTCTGTCGATCTAGCCAACAACAACGAAAAAAATCATGTCTTAAGTTTTGCAATATTTGTGCTTACCTTTCAAAACCGGAGAGTTTAAATTTTTCATCCAGGCTGAACTAGATTGTTAGGTAAAGTAAAATATTTTTTTTGTTCTTTTTTCTTTCCTTTTTTGTCTCCCACTAAGCTTAGACTCTTTTTTTCGGGTCCTCTGACTTTTTTAGCATATTTTTCTTAAATATTAAAATCAAGTGTATGTAATCTAAGTGGTTTTCTTCATCTTTTTTTTTTTTGTCAGAGACAAAGTAGAATCTAAAAAGAAATAAATTACTGATGCAGATATTTTCATTGAAAGTTATTTAAAATACTTAATTATTTTTGAAGTTGGAAGTACTCATTGTTTTCTCCCAAGTAACTTCATAAAACTTAGCACAATAACTTCCTTTCCGCTTTTGGTAGTATATTATAGATTGCATTTTCCAAATAAAATAATTTTTAAAGTATCATTCACACACAATTTTCTTATTACATACAATAAATAAAGCTTAGTGTCTGTATTAAATTAATTATTCAAATAAATAGGTCTTATAGTTTAAAAACGGGAATATTTTTCTATACTCCCTCACAACGCCCCTTGAGGCTCTATTTTCACAAAACCCTTTCATTGCGGATCTCTACTCGTTGGAGGAAGCATGCCAGCTAAGTCTAGGTTTAATAGTTTGAAAACGGGACTAACGGGTCTAGGGTTCGACTAACCCTCCCAACCTCCTTGGAAGTCAATTTTTGTAAAAAGTTTCTTTTGTAGCGATACTCTACGCTCCCCCTATAAGGAATATTCCAGCTAAATTACATATCTGTAGGTCTTGTAGTTGAAAAACCTGAATATTTGTTCATAACGCCCCTTAAGCTTTCACAACAGTCCTTAAAGCTCTATTTTCTCAAAACCATTTCTTAGCGGATCTCTACTCCATGAAAAAGTCAGCTAAATTTCAAGTCTAGCTTTAATAGTTCGAAAACGGGAATATTTATCTATACCTCTTAAGCCTTCACACACTCGAGGGTCCATTTCCCCTAAATCCATTTTATAACGGATATCTACTCCGTAAAAGGAACCTTATAACCAAATTTCGAGACTGTTCCTCTACAAGTTTGAAAAATGGAAATAGTTACATATAACGATCTTTAAACCAGTGCTTCTCAAACTTTCAATATGCGTGACCCACTATTCAATCATCATTTTCACCGCCCCCTCCTAAATACAATAACAATGTATTGAGTTCAATAATACTATATTTTGACACTAAAGCTACAATACCACTTTAACGTCTTATGTGCCACCGACATACATAAACGTATCGCTCAACCAAAGCATTAATTTTCTGGACGTATATATATGTCTTTTTGAAGTACGAATTGCTATCCATACAATTATTCCGAAGGTTTTGGAATGTAACAAGATGACTGTGACAGTGTTTACGAGGACTTGCTTATTTACTCCTGTTCTCTTCCCCCTAAAAAAACCATCAAGATACACTCGCCTACGTGGAAAATGGTGGCAATGGGGAGCGAATTACGTAACATTTAATCAGCAGTTAAAGAATTAATTAAAAACCATGCAAGTTGTCAAGATAAGTGATAGTACAAGCCCATGAGTCACTGATAATTATCAAACTTATTCTTAACTTAGTATTATTAAATTAATAATAAAATACATTGTACAGTACTGATACATTTATGAGTGTATTATATCAGTGTAAATGCGTACTTAATATTTTATTATTTCAGAAAGTATTTTGTTTGTTTACACTAAGTAAATTAATAATTTTTTTTTTTATAAATAATCTTTTGTTTTCGATTTTTTGAATGTGCTCGCGCCTCCCTCGCAGAGTTATCATGCCCCACAGTTTGAGAAACACTGCTTTAAACCACTTGGGGGTTGATTTTCACTAAACCATTTTTGTAGCGAATATCTACTCTATAAATGGAGTCTGCTTAGTAAATTTCAATACTGTACGTCTAACAGTTTAAAAATAGATATAATTACCTATAACGCTCCTTAAGCCTTCGAAATGCCCCTTGGGGGTCCATTTTCACAAAATCTGTTCTTAGCGGATCTCTACTCTAAGAAAACAACATGCCTACCAAATATCCTCTTCACTTCGATAAAGAGCGAAGAAGAACCTCTAACACTTTTTATCAAGGTATATACAATACATAACAAAATTAAATTATAGTTTCAATTTAGATTTTTGGGATAAATTATTACAAAACAAACTCATGAACTTGAAGAATTTTGTTGTGATAAAAATAACTACGAGTACCGGATTTGAAAAGAAAAGTAATGACTATTTTTTGTAAAATGGTTTGTGCTAAGAAAAATCTTTTCGTAAGCAGCATTTCTCTAAATTTAATGGAATTATTTTCATTCTTGAATTCAACACTAACTTGCAAATATCCTGTGAATAAACATTGCTCTCTTATCTAAAAGTAGCTCACAATTAATTTTGAAGATTTCTATTTGAAATAACATTCTAAGCTCCTCAAATAGGAATCTCAGAAAACAAATACATTGCCAGAACCAAGACTTAGTGGAGTTTGTTCCAATACAAGTTTTGAAATGAAAATTTGTATACTAAACTAAATTCGTGTGAGATGGATTACAACTTGCACTTCTTACCTCTACAATGAATGATTTATATTCAAATGAATACATTAAGAGATATTTCTTAAGAAGATTTTGAGAGAAAACTTGCGGAAATTATTTTAGATTCACCTGCTGCTTTTGAAAGGTTTCTCTTTCTATGAATTTTAATAAAACATTTCTAGTTTATGAATAATTTGTATTTACCACAATTTTTTAGAAATATATCCAGTTGTTATCGAAAAACATCATTTCTTACGAGTTATTTTCTAGATACAAAGAATCTTTCCATTCAGAAGGCTTTTTGTACAAAATGTTATGAAAAAGAGCTTTAGAAAAAAATCATGAGATTGTGAAAAATGCATTGAAAAGTTCCGAATACAACATTAAAAGGGTTGTGAACTTCTATTCTAAAAGAATAAGAATAAATTATTTCATTGTCAATTAATCAAGCTCAAACAATAAAAATATTAAGCAATGAAGATGGATTATTATTACATATACAGAGATAATCAAAAATATTCCTATATTTTTATTTGCTTAAAAGAAGAAATATGATGCAATCAAGACAGGAGAAATATTTCAATAAGACTAATAATAATTCATTTGTGTAAATTTTTAAGAATATAAAATTTAAAATTAGAGAATATAAAATTTTTAAGAATATAAAATTTCAAATTAGAACATAAAAATTTTAAAAATATAAAATTTACATTAACTGTATCAAATATATAACATAGAAAATCAGAATCATTACTTGTATATTTATAGAGCTGAATTATAAGAAAAAATCATTAAGAATGTATATTAACGTATACCTTGTAAAAAAGCCGATATTTTTAAAAACTTTTTGAAGTTGAAGTGAGGGCATCGGGTTAGCGTAGGTAATCTCCGAAAAACATAGTTTGGAAAAGAAAATGTGTTTTTCTTTTTTGTACATTTTCCATTACTATTGCACAAGTGATTTTAATCATTTAACTTTTAGTGTGTTGCAAAAGAAATATTTATTCTTAAAGGAAAAAAATCGAATCAACACTTTAAAGTCGATGACGAAATTCCAATTTCCGAATAATTAATAAAATTCCATGCACTCATTGGGATGCCTTAAAAGGATACTGTTACCTGAAATTTGCAGGTAACGTGTGGTTTGACTCTGAATGGAAGCACAGAGTAGTTGTATTTTTAAGTTTATTAAAATATTTCTACATATCTGAAATCACCCGATTCCATGAAGAAAAATACATACATATACTAATCCACCTCTGACGTCATGACCAATGAAAAACGAACACGATTTGCAATGACGTCAGATACGGTTAGCAGTTAACACAGATAAATCTGCTTGACGAAAGGAACAAAGTCCAACACATATGATCCCCACATGTTAAGAGTTTTTTCTCCTAAGCGTGATGAATTTTTTTGATTTTGGCATTTTTCCTAGTTCTAAATTTTTCCCATCCACTGTTGAACTTCTTTCAGATTTACAAAGAAATTCAAGTGTTATAATTTACTGAAGATGCAATCATTTCTGGATCTAAATATAATTTGTATTTTCGTTAATTTTCGAAAAAAAGCGCCACAAGAACAACATCACATATATCGTACAAGACAAATAACGAATGAAAAAAATTAGACAGCTTAATACAAGGTTATCAGAAGAAAAACTATAGTCGTTGGTTTCTAGTTGCATTTTACTGTACTGCAGTGTGATTGTAAATGACACATTTCACACATTTTACCTGATTAGCAAAATTTACGCCCTCATGGCGACTTATTTGGTGGAAAAAATAGTATTCTTTTCTTATTTTTCAGTGCCGTTTGTATATACGAGGGGGAGAAAGGGAATCGGTACATCTGTTTCTAGCTTTCAGGACAGATAGTAAGCCTAGCCGATGGGAAATCAAATAGCAATCCATGGTCGGAAATGCTTTTCGGGGACGGTAACACAGACACAAGAAAGATGGGAGAAGAATAAGTGGAGGAAACATGTTTATTATCTAAATACACCAAAAATTATGGGAAGACCTTGAATAGGTACGCGATAGATAGTTCTACGTAAACCGAAGTATTGGTGGTTAGGTGCATTGGTCAGCTTGACCGCCTCATCTGCTTTGATTACTTCTTATAAGGTTACGACCAGTCACTGGTTCACGAAACAGGTCAGGTTTGCGAAATAGTCACTGGTGTATGCAAAAAGGTCCTTAGCACCTTTAAAGGGTTAAGAGTTTAGCAATCCTTTTTGCATGCATTGTAGTGAATATTGCGGAAGTCCAGGACACACCCAGCATTTTCGTTAACTTTCGATCTTCAATGCACCAGAAATGTGACGCTTACATCAAGGTCCGGGTTCATAATTTCGAACACTTACTTTGATAACGATCGTTGTCTCTTTAATATTCTTTTGTTCCTAATTTTTTGAAGTTATATCTCTTATTGCGCGTTTGGGAAAAAGGACAAGGGAAAATTTTTACGATGCGCACACCGCTACGGATGTAACGCAAAACCGTCACAGATGCGTGCGCATACATTCACAGCACCGATGCGCACGAACACCACTATATTATATTTTTACATGCCACTTCTTTGGTGCTAGGGGACGGATATTTGGGGGATCGTAATAACTACTGTTGTAAACCATATCTGTTGGGACGCATCCCCCGCCGTGCATTCCTTCCCCTCTACAGCTTTTTGGCCAATATCTTGGCACCCGAGTCTAACATTCCATTTGTACCTGGCTCATTCGTTTTCTCTCTATTTGTTCTTCCAGTTGTTATAATTTCATACTCATAGGGCTATTTCTTCCATAGAATTTAATTGTTTTAAACATTTTAAATTTGTTTAAATTCACATTATCTTGGCTTCCGTTCGAGTCTCGTACTTGAACTTTGAGCTAACTGTTCCACCGTCAATGTTTATCCAGTCATCTACTTCATTCCCATTGTGTAGGAATGGAGATGGTTTAAGCGCTAAAATATCATGCTCCATGTTAATCCTATGGGGACTGTGGAAAAAATTTCATCCCCCCCTAAGGAATTGAGCTTGGGACTTAACTTTTGGATATATATTTTTGGATGTTATTTTTGGATATATTTTTAGGATGATATTTGGACATATTTTCGTATTAGCTGAGTTTACGAAAGGTCCTCCTTTCACCCCTACAGGGGGTTCCCCCGAAAACTCGAACCCCTTGGGCCCTCTTTGGGGACCCCCCAGCGGATTCGCCCCCGATTTTTTCCCCATAATCATCCCAGATATATTGTTTAGGGTCATAGACACATTTTTTCACCCCCATTTAACATTTTAAAATTTTTCAAAGTTTTAAATTTTAAAACCCCATTGTTTGATAATTTTTGGCTTTTAATCAAACCACCATAGGTTTCCTCGTTGAGCTATTTCCTCTGTTAAAAACGTGCGTGACAGTGGGCCTAGGGGGGGTATCACAAAATTAGAGAGAGAAAAAACCCCCATGTTATTCCTATGGGTTCGATCTTTTGATGACGTCACGATATTACAGAGATAGAAGGATGTTTGGGTATCACCACTACTCTTTGATCATTGGGATGTACGTGACCATTTATTCACCGTTGCCCCTCTCCCCCGGGGGAAGAGTTTCTTTTTCCTTTCCGAGCAACCCCACCCCATTTGAAACCCCTAAGACCCCGGACCGGTTCAAATAGATTCCTTTTTTTTTCCCCTCACAACCGGCCTAGTTTCGAGTTGCTGGTTCCTATTCTTTTTTACTTGTTTTAAATTTTTAATTATTTTAAATGCCCAAAAGGGGCTCTTCAGGCGGATGTTTTAATGTTCTCAGGAACGATTTTCCCCCCAGAATTCAATATGACGTCTCAGGTATCACATGGGGTTTCCCCCCATCTGATACATCGCCGAAAAACCCTATTTTATTGACCATTGTCCCTGTACGGGTAAGTTTACATTTTTTTTTAAATGGGGAACCCGGGGTTTGGCTTTTAACTGTAACGGCTTAAAACTTAAGGTTGATCGTTCAACCTGCTCGTGACCGCCTTTGTTCTTTGGGGGCCAGATTGCCCTACTAAGATTTTAGAAAGATTTTAATCTTTTTATGCCAAAAAGTAAACCTTTTAAATGCTTTCCAAATTTTTTGTACTAAGGATAATAAACATGTTTTCTCGTCTTATTCGTACCCCATCTTTCTTGTGTTTTGTGTCATCACTACCGCGTCAGAAATGCGTTTCAGATCATGCATTGTTATGGGATTTCCCATAGTCTAGTTTTACTCTATCTGTCCTGAAAGTATATAACCGTTGTGTACTGATATACCCTGTATAATGGGGTCAAATTTAAAATATATTGTAAGCAAATAACTAACAAGGACACTTAAGCAAATAAAAAGATAAATATTCTAATTATTGGGAATACTTTGCATATGCTATTGTTTATAAAGGAAAGGTATTGCACAATCATTTAAATTTTAAGTGTTACGCATTCAAATAAACATAGCATTTTTGTGCTTCAAATATAATGATAAAAATAAGTCCTATTATCGTAGCAAATAATGAACATGTATTAAATGGAGGGAATGTATGGAGCATGTAATAATAAAACGTTCACTGGAGTTGGAGAGAAATGCTAATTTTCGTTGTAAGATCCCATTTCAACTGGGCAAAATTTCAAAATTTGAATTAAAAATATCAAATACCTCTTTTTTTTAAAACACCAGTAAATTTGAACTTATGTCCGTTTTCACTAAAAACCCCTTTTTTTGGAGTATTTAGCCAGTGGAGGAGCAAAGGGGATCGTTTATTCAGTAATTTTGCTGCTTGTTGGTGGAGAAAATTTTCCCAAGAGCCCTTTGTTTTATCCATTTCACTTAAAAATGCACTTTTCTCAATATGTGAACAGAAGAAACATTTGATATAATTTCATCTTCTTTGGTTGTATCGATTTCATTATCTTCATAATTTAGGACTGATTTGTTATCAACAGTTTTTGCCCTCATTTCAATTTTTTCTTCAAATGGTGTATTTGCAAGAGCGAGATTCATTTCTTGATCAGTATTTTTAACTTCTCTTTTCAAATTGCTTGACTTCTGTTTGAGATGTTCAATGAAAATAAAGTATGGGATCAATGGAAAATTTTTCCCAAAATTTAAATGTCCAAATATCTCAAGAAAAAACCCAAAGGGACAAAAACAAACGTTGACATAAGAATCACGTGTGACATTTTTATGACTCTTTTTTCGTAGCTATTAAGTCATTTAAAAAGCATTTTTTTACAATCACAAATTTCAACTTTACTGGTTGCTACCAAAACAATAAATATTCAAGAAGCAACTTTTTAATTACAACACAATTTTTTTTATTTCAGAATAATGCTATATTTTTAATTCTTTTTTTATTTTTATTTTAAAAAGTTTTGTTTAATGCATCACAACAGTTAACCTCCATCTATTGTTTAGAATATTTAAATTGCGTTTGAAGTTATTGCAAAATATTGGAAGCAAGACTGTTTTTAATATTATCGTTTATACTCGTATCACTATTTTTTATCTTAGTTTTGTATGAAATGTAAGCAGTTTTGAATAAAACACGATATAAAACATGAAACATTTTTTATATATACAAAAGGTCTACCCCAGTGAACGGCCCGTTTTTTTGGGATTTTTTGGCGCCATTTCTGGGGCGATACTTATTTTCCCGTGTCAATTTAAACCCTTTCTTTTCCCGTTAAAAGATGGTAACCTGTGCGTTATCGGATCCTCTTTGGTAACTTCCGCAATAAATGATGTGATGTCATGATGATCTAATTTTGTTTCACCCAATTATATTAAAAAGTTGTAGGAGGTAAGTTTGAATTTCAACATTTTTTTGTGTTAATTTAACGGTTTTGCAGTTTTACATTTCAATCTGTTTTTCCCCAGTGGAGTGGTTAAGTTCTGCATTCTTAATCGTATTTTTTAAAAAAATTTTAATTGTTCAAATTTTTTATAGTATTTAAATTTTTAATTAGTATTTGTTTTTAATTTTATAGTTTTTAAAATTTTTTGTAATTTCTATTTGGTTTTAATTTTCTGGTTTTAAAATTTTAAGTATAAGGGCTTTTTCGTCTTTGTCTGGATCAGAACAAGACGGGAAATTTTGAGTTTTTTTTTTGAATTGGAAAAAAAAAAGTAATTTGGGATGTTGTTAAATATTGTATGAGTGTAGGATTGATTGCTAGTAATTATACTTGTCCAAATTTTAATAAAAAATATGAAAGGGGGAAAAGGAAAGTTTTGGGATGAGGATATACTTAGAAAAGATAAAATTTAAAAAAGTATGCTTACCTTTGTTATTTTATGAAAGTGTTTTTGTCTTTCAAAAAATTTTAAAATTTATTGTTTTTTTGTTGATTTTCTTTTTTTTGGTGACTATATTTTCCGACCCGACTAAGAGTTCACCCGAGTTTCTAGATCTAGCACGAAGATGCATCGACCACATACTTGGGGGGCTTCCTTGGGGGTCGGTTTTTCCCAAATTTAAAAAAAAAGATGAAAGGGGCGTACCGTTCACTGGGAATTAACCCATATAAATAAAAATGTTTTAAGAAAACGGGAAATTTATTGAAAGTACCATATAGATATATTTATTTATAATTTTAAATAGTATCCTACTGTATAGCTTTATTCAGAATATGTACTTTGTTTTATACAATTAAAATATATCAATAAAGGGGTGAAGTATTTTCAAAAAAGACCTGTAATTTTATTGGTTAATAAATGTATTTACAGAGGAATAGAATCGAACACTTAATGCATTAGCAACAAAATTGTCACAGCTTTTTTATGGTTATTTATTGTTAGACATTTTATAAAAACCCCGACACATTTCGTATAGGGAAAAAGTACAAGCACGGGCGTGTTTTTTTTCGCCCTATTTTTAAAATGATTAACTTTTAAGTCCTGTTTTGCTAAATAATCCTATGTTTTTGACGGCCACATCAAAACCTTTCCAACCCAAAAAAAGATAAACAAGATAAATTTTAAATAGAATCTTTAAAAGGATAGAAGTTTTGGGAGTGGGCAAGGGTTTAGAGATAATTTAGTGTGGAACATTCAGATCAAGAGTTATCCGATAGCAAGTAGAAGTTCATTAAAAAATTGGAAATGCAAAACTTATTATAGATATCACTCATCACTGAAGAAGGAGATCTGAAAAAGGTAATTTTTGGATAGGAAGAGATGAATCGGTTTATTTATTATAATTAAAAAAAAATTTTAGTTGCGTGATCTGACGAATAAAGGGTTTTTTGGGTTTAACTCCTTTAAAGAAAGTTGTAAATAGAATTAAGAAATAAAAGTTTTCTTAATAAAAGTTGTTTTAAGAACCAAAAACCTTCATCTTTTTTAATAATCCCACACCTCAGCTTACCGGATCCGAACGACATAGTCATCAGGGGATGGCTATGTCGCAAGGGGCCCCGAAGGGTTAAAATTTTGGGTTGGGTAATACAGGTGGAAAAACCTTACCTGAAATGTATTTTTTAGGTCAGAGAACATTGCAGAGTTTTCGAATCAATGAGAATAACATAAAACTTGAAATAAGAAACGTCTTGCTTTTTTTAAAAAGTCATCTCGGGGGAAGGGCTAAAGATTGGTACCGATATTTGGTTCGGTGTTAGTGCAAAATACAGCCACGGATTTAGCGAGCTCAAGGCAAAACTTTTTTCCGCGGGCAAAAAAATAAGAAAGACTTGAAACACAATTCTACGGTCCCCGGGGGAAAAAATCAGGAACCCTCTGATTTGTTTTCAATTTTTTAAAAAAAGAAGTTTAGAATTAGGAATGTCCCCGGGGAGTTGGTGGATCATATTTTTTGTTCGACTGAACCACAAATCCAAGATTATGTGGAAGGGCAATCCACAAAACACGGTACAACTTTTGGGAAATCTTGGCTAAATTCGAAAGGATATTCTTCAAATTAAAAGGGTTTACAGAACGATAATATAGAAAAAAGGGGCAAAATGCGCATAGGGTGCCTAATTTTTATGCAAATGGTAGAAACTGGAGGAATTCTGAAGTAGGACGTAGACCAAATAACAGTAGAAATGATTTTAAGAATGTCAAAATAATAGAGGTTCAGAGGAAAGATTTCAGAATAATGATCAGAATTCAACAAAGGGGTTTCCTTTTCGAAATAGCGAAATGATAATTTTTAAAAGGGGACCGTAGAAATAGGGGGTTTGGTGAAAAATTTTAGTCGAGGCGATAGGATCAAAGGGGGGAAATTTAAAAAAAAGGAAAGATCAAGCTCAAGAGGGGCGACAAAGAGACAATTTGGCTTTCTCCGATATGTATATCACCCGTAGACCCTTCCCACCCTATTTTATTAAAAACACATTTTTGAAAGCCATACCCGGGGCAGATAAATCATTTATATCGGGAAAAAGTATATAGAAAAATTTTTTTTTTAAGCAAATTAAAAATCCGGGGCCCCGGTAATAACAGCACAGGGGGCGAAATGCCAAAACATGGGGGTCGTAGAATTGAATATTCGCATCAGACAATTCGAAAAAATTGGTCATTTATGTGTTGGGGTTTAGAATACCCATGTATTTCGGTATTGATTTTATAAGGGTCAAAGATAATTATATTTTTTATCAAAAATCGTTGAAAATTCCAGATTCTCAAATAAATAAGGTGGTTGAACCATAAAGAGGAAAAAATAAAAATAGATTTATCTAAGACAAAATTGGGAGGAGAAAACAAAACCAAAATTTGTTTA
>BMAV01006009.1:0-10807 GCA_019973955.1 Trichonephila inaurata madagascariensis
TACCTCCTTTTTTTGGACACTGTGACGTCTTCGTTTGGGGGCGAACCCCACCCTATCTATTCTTCTAAGCCGATTTTTTCTCCCAAAACCCCTGTTGTTTGACAAGTGCAGGTGGCCATTATTGTTTGTTGTCGGGCCCCGGAAAGGGGACATCTGGTCTGGAATTTACAATGGCTAGGAGTGCCGGTGACAATGGGCATTCCTGTGGGGGGTCTTGAATAGGCGAGGCCTGTATGCACGTCGGTGGATAGGAGTGGGGCTGTGAGGCCCAGGTGTGAGATGAATAGATGAGAATTGGCACCCTTGGATTCCAGACGGGGGGAAAAATTGTTTGTGTTTGCCGCGCGGGTGGGAGACGAGGGTGGCCGTACGAGGGCGGACTTTCTTTGACCTGCCAATGAGGGAAGACGAGGGCAGACCTTTTTCTTTTGACCTGCCAATAGAAAAACGAGGGCGTGTGGTGGATTCCCCCCTGGTTTTTAAAAAAGGGTGAATTCTGAGAAGAAGAGAATTTTAAATACTGTGCAAAATTCTTATATTCGAATGGTCGAAAAAGTTTTCGCTATATGCGAAATGATTACATTAACAAAGCTCTAAAAATCAATAGTTTCAAAGCTCACTTCAAAAGTTGCCATAAATTTCTTCAATAACTTGCAGTTTACAAACAATGCAAATATTGATTAATTTAGATGTTTATAACTGCAATGACAATACCAAAGGCGAGAAGAATCCTACTGGATTCCTACAACCATTTTAAGGTACTTTATCCTCCAATAATTATGTAATTATTCACCCAAATAAATTTTTAAATTTTAATTTTTCTTCTTTTATATTTTTCTATCTTTACCCACTGGACAAGCGTATTCCCTTTCTACTTTTTAAAATTTTACTTATTTTCCCCATGGGCAGCCAAGCCAGAGGCCATACTCACTTCCACCTCCAACCAATGAGAGAGCACCACATAGCTCTCAGCCCATGTATGACATTCCCCCGTCTTGAAGAAAACCTTAAGCCCCTTCTCCCGGATTCCACCGTCGCAGTCAAAGCCTGCATGCTACATCCACGAAAGTCGCCCCCCTTCAAAGACTCTTAAAGATATGGGATTGAGGACTGTGTATCAGTCAGGCCCAAAATAGACTGCCATCCACAAGAAGAGGGAAAGGGACGGAGGAAAACTTAGAAGGAACGAGGGAAAGGGGACTGGAGAAAGACTTGAAACGAACGGAGAGGGAAGAAGCTTGGAGAATAGAGCCCTGGTGAGACGGACGGAGCCCAGAATGGAAACAGAGAACCATGGAGAAAACCTAGAGGCCCGGGAAAAGCAAGGGATTGTCGAGTGCCTTGCGGAATAAGGGATTGACCTCGAGTGAAAAAAGACTGTCCGCCCGGGTTTGACCTATTTAATGAAGCTATTAAATACTATTTAAATATTAAAATATGGCTGTGACAAATTTTCTTGTGTACTAATGACTGACGACGTTACAACACATCAACAGATTAAAGCACAATTACGTTACGTTAACATGACATAGACAGGGGGCGTTTTGGAGGACACAACAAAAAAGACAAAAAAGCAGCAAGTATTTACAATCTTACGTATGGGGCAAAAAAAGAGAGCGCGATTACGTTGTAGGCTTTTTCCCTTTTGGGGCATCTGTTTTGGTAAAAATGCCGGGTTTTACGGCAATCGGTTTAGCCGTTTTACGATTAAGTTTTACAACGTTTTTTTTAAAAAACCCTAAGAATTAAAAGATTATTTATAGATATTAAAGAGTTAATTGTATGTTAGGGGGAATTATTCTTTCCCCTCCAAGAAGGTGTGTGAGCCCCCCCCCCTTTGACACAGACCCGTATCTTACGGGGAAATTAAAAAACTTTGAAAAAAAATTATTATTTTAAAAACTTCCGACTTGGGGTTTAATGACATACATAGAGATCTTCAACACAGACATTAGATGATAAAAAAATAAAAAAAAAAATATACTGGAAAATTGTAAAAAATTTTAACCCAAAGTAAAATTCAAAAATAGAAAATTTTTAAAATGAAAGGAAAAAATAAAAAAGTACGTTCAAAATGTTCAATTTTTGAGTATTTAAAAGTAAAAATTTGTTCACACCACTAAACATTATATTTTAAAAAAATAGACAATATAAAAAATAAAAAAAAAAAAACACTTGTAAGGGAAAATGAAAAAAAAAAAATAAGATTCAAAAAAATTTTAGCCAAAAAAACAAAATATCAGTGATAAACACCAGGGAAAACCAAGTTTGTTTAAAAAATAAAAAAAAAATGATTTCTTAGTCAAAAAGTAAACTTAAAACCTGAGATTTTATTAAAAAAGGGGTTGAATTCAGATTCTTCCCGTTTCCACCCAAGAGCATACACTTCCCCCAAAACCGAAACAGTATACCGAGATAAAAAAGGAAAAAAACCCGGAAAGGGTTTGGGAAGATGGCCCCAAAATTTTTCCCAATTATAAGACTTAGCTTTTTATTGTATATTTCACAACAACAGAAAAAAATGAGGGAAAAATATCTAAAAGGGGGGAAAAGGGGGTCCCCCCAAGGGGGGAAAAAAGGACAATGATTTGTAGGTGTGGGGGTTTTTTAATTTGGGGTGTAATTATTATTCATGACTTAATTTAAATTTCTTCAGGAGGAAAAATTTCCCAATTTTTTAAAACTACTTTAGTAGCTTTTTATTTTAACCTTTAAAAATTTGGTTTTTTCAAAATTTGACATCTGACCTTTTGACTATTTCGTGGGGGCCTGAAAAATTGGGGGAAATTTTTCCCTTTTTTAAGGAAATTGAATTTTCATTTTCCAAAAAGGTTCCCCATTTCCGGAGAATCAATGAAAGGGCAAAAATTTTTAATTTTTGTTTTTCTCATGGTATTTTAGGGTGTTCTTTTTTACCCAACATTCCCCCTTTTTCAACTGGGGGGAAAACCCGAGGACCCAAGGGAAGGTGTAAAAAACAAATATGAGGGGGAATTTTTTGGAATTGAATGGGGGGAAAAAGGTTTAACCATTGATTACTTTTTGAAATTTTTTGGCCCAAAAGGAATTTTTTGGGGGGGGGAATTTTACTTTACATCTTAATTTAGTTACAAGGGAGGGGGTTAAATTTCCAAACCCTTTTTTGTCTGGGGAATGAGAAGAGTTAAAACGGGAAACATTATAATTTTTTAAAAAAGGGGCCCCCCGGGGAGATAAAAAGCAAAACCATTTCATCAGTTAAAATTTAAAAGGGTTTTTAAAATTTTGGGAAAAATTTTTTTAAAAAACTTTTGCATAGGTTTCTTTGTTTATTTTTAAAAACAAAAGCCCCCTTTAAGGGGGGTTTGGCATGATAAATTTAAATGGGTGGAAAAATTTTTTTTTTGTAGAATTAAAATTAATTGAACCCAAACAGTATCAAAAGGATATTAAAAGGTTGATCTGGGGGAAAAAACCCCCCAAAAAAGACCAAATTTTTTTTTCCTTTTTTTTTTTTAATTGACATACTTTAAAATTTTTTAAAAAATTTTTGAAATATTTAAAATTAATAGGGAGGCCAAAAATTTGAGGATAATTAAATTTATCATTTTTTTGTATACCAGGGTGTCCAAATTTTTTTATGAGCTTTTTGAAAAATTTTTTTCTTAATGAAAAAGGTACAAAAAATTTTAAAAACAGATTTTTTTTTTTAAGACCAAAACATCATCAACTTTCTTATATTTAGGATCTTACATTATCTAAATTTTGATGGTTTTTTATCTCCCCTTAATTCAAGAAAAATGTACAGAGTGTTGAATATATTTCGGAAAAAAGGACCCCCTTGATAACATGTCAGCTTCAACGTTTTAAGTCCCTTTTAAATATTTTACTTCATAATCAAACATGCTTAATTTTAAAGACCAACGAAAAAATTTTCCCCCCTTTTTTTCCCCTTTTTTTAACCCAAAAAAAAAGAGCAGCATGATCAGTGTGGTTAAATTTTTACCATGTAAATAATAAAAATTTATCGGACACTATTTGGGCCAAACATTCCAATTCTGTGATACTAATTTTTTCATAATCACGTAAAGTTCTAGAATAAAAAGATACTGGGTGAAAAATTCCAGAATTATCAGGTTGTTTCAAAATAGCTCCAATAGCGTTAAAAAGGAGGGCGTAAAACGAAAACATGTAAAGGGAAATTTGGGGATCTATAATTGTAATAAAAGGTTTGGTTATTAATTTTTTTTTTTAACAATTCAAATTTGTTTTGATTCAAAAGTCCAATCCCATCGTTTATCTTTTTTTTTAGAGTTGGTTTAAAGATTTTTAATTTTTTGGCATGGGAATAATAATTTTTTTAAAACTTTTCGGAACCGGAAATTTTTGAAGTTGTTTAACATTTTGGGAGGTTGAAATTTTTTTTAATGGGTTTCAATTTTTTTGATTCCCCGGGGGTTTTTTGCCTTTTTTTTAATTTATGTTTAAAAAGTTTATCTTATTTTTTGAAAAAACACATTTAAAAAAATTTTTTAATTTAATGTTTTCCCCCAAAAATTTTTGAATATTTTTTCTTAAATAATAATGTTTTTTCCAAAGAATTTGAAAAAATAACTATATCATCGAAATAATGACAAGCAAAAAATTTTAAAAACTTATGTTTTTAAATTTAAAATTTTACGAATAGAGATTAAAAAATTTCTGGGGATTTGAAAAACCAAAAGGAAGAACTTGTTCCAAAAAACCTTCAGTTGTAATAAAAGCTAATTTTTCTTTATCTTTATTTATGCAGGGAATTTTCAGTACCCCCGTCAAATCCAAAACGTAAAAATTTTTGACTTTCAATTTATCTAAGGGGGGGGCTATTCAAAGTAATGGTTCTGCATCTGTCTTACAAATTGCAATTTAAATTTTCTAAAAAACAAACATAATCTGGTTTTTTTTTTCATCTCTTATAATTTAAAAAACAGGGGAAAAAACAACTATTGGATTCTTTAATTAACCCCAGCTTAAATTTTTTATTTGTTTATTAATTTTTCGGGTTTAAAGGGGTGAAGTTCTATAAGCTCGCCCGAGAAAAATTGGGGGGGTCCGATGTTAAATTAATTCTGGGGGTTTCCCTTCCATTTTACCTACATCATACTTTTTTTTAAAAAAATGAATATTCTTTAAAAAAGTTGTATCAGGTTAGGGGGAAAAGTTCTTTTAACAGTCAGAGGGGAAAAACTTCCTCTGAAAAATTTTTGATTAAAATCTTTCCGTTAAAAATTAAAAGAAATTTGTTTTGGGTGGGTTCCCGATTATTTACAATGATTTGTCCATTTTGAGAATTGGTTATGTTCACAATCAAAAAAGGGTATTGTAAATTTTGGAAACCAGAATAATATAAGGTAGACTACTACCAATTATAATTAAAAAATTTATGTGTTTTTCTACCTGTCCCAAATTTTTAAAAAAAGGGAAATTTGTTTAATTGAAAAAATTTCCATGGTCTTTTGGTTAAAATGTAGAGGCCTGGTTTTTTTTGTTGTGGGAATCTAAAGTTTCTTACAATATCTGCAAGGGAAAATTTAAAAATAGAGTGGATCCCGTATCAAATAACAATATTTACATTGTTTTTTTTTTGGGGATATTGTCCAAGTTAGCTAAGGTTAATGATAAGATGTGTCCGGGCACTTTAAATTTTCAATATGTTTGGGCCCCGCGGCCCCAGTAGAGGGGGGTTGTTTCTGGTTAGGGAAATTTTTTGACTGCCAACAGAGTTCTCTGAGCCTGGGGAAACAGTGTTAGTAAACCAAAGATGAAAATCAAAATGTAAAAGGGGTTTTTCTCAATTGATGTTGATTAAAAAGGACATTGTAAATTTCCAAAGATGCATTTGGGGAAATTTCCCCCGTTGTGTAAAATACTACATGGATATGGGGGGCATCCATTTTGAAAATTGTGTGGTGGTTGGGCCTAAACCCCGATTGCTAAAAATTATGAGAATGCTGATTTGGGGGGGATGTTGAGGGACGCGTTCTATTAAAAATTTTTAAAATTGGGGGGAAAAGATACGATTTTTAGGTACAAAAAACATTTTGTCCCGGGGGCGGGAAAGGGGAAAAGGTTTTTTTCTGAAAATATTTTGTTTTTAGGTTTTGGGGGGTTTGTTTTTTAAACTCTTTGCTACCATGGCCTTCATTTGGGGGGAGGTAGGGGATTTATTGTCAAATTGTTCAATAAGGGGGGATTCCTTCCCGTAAGTCCTTCCAAAAAAGAGTTTAGGGATAGACCTTAATTGCCTTTTAAAAATTTAGTTTTATGAAAAAAATTGCTCTAAATTATCTTTTTTTTTGGGGGTTGTGGGAAAACTGTTTAAAAACAACATTAGGTTTAAAAAAATTTAATAAGAATCGAACAAAGTTTTCCAAAATTTGAAATATTAAGGCAAGAGTTGATTTGGGTTTAAAACAGGGTTTTTTAATGGTTTTTGATATGTTTAGATTTTTTCCCAAATCATTTTTTATTTCTGAGTGTACATGCATTTTAAAATAGGGCTAACCAATTTTTATTATCATTCCATTTTTTAAAAACAAAAGGGGCTATATGTGGTTTTATTAGGGTTTTTGGGTTTGGGAAATACCTTAGGAACCCAAATTGGGTTTTTTATTATTTTCCATTTTAAAACCAGATCCGAGAATCATACAGAAATTTCCAAAACCTTAAAAAAGTCCAAAAAAAAAAACCAAAATATAAAAATTTAAATTTCAACAAAAATCAAAAAAAATTTGCATCTATTAATTATTAAAATTCAAATATCAAAAAATTACAGTATTTAAATTTTTATTTCAATGGGGTATTGAAACATAATTAAAAAAAATGTTTAAAATATTAAAAAAATATCAAAAAATTTTTTCAAAATGTTTAACATAAAAATATCAAAAAACAGGGAAAACTTAAAAAAAAACATACGTATAAAATTTGCCCAAAATAAATAATTTAGAAAAAAAGATTTCTTTTTATTTTAAAAACATTTTAAAAACCCCCTTTTGGGTCAGCATTCACTCTTTTTTAATTTTGTAAAAAACACAATTTTAACAATTTTCACTTTTCTGTTGATTGCCCCCTTTTTTTGAAAGAAACACGAATCTGTTATAGGGTTATTAACTTTTTTTATGAAAACGAAGCCGTCTTTTCACATACCTTTAACGGGGATTTCCCCCCTAAAAAGTAGTTGAAACATCAGGGAATTTTTTGTAAACGGATGAAGGCTTTTTATTTATTTATTTTGTTGTTGTTGTCGGGTGGAACGCTCAATTTAACCCTTTTGTTTTTGGAAAGCCAAAATCTTCACGGCAGGAAACCATTCCCCAAAGACTTTTGTAAAAGATTGAAGAAAAAGGTTCCGGGGTAGAAAATAAATATCAATGTTGATTTTAATGACGTCTTCAGAATAACTTTACCTCCTTTATTATGAGCACACATCAACAGATTAAAGCACAATTACGTTACGTTAACATGGCATAGACAGCGGCGTTTTGGAGGACACAACACAAAGACAAAAAAAAGCAGCAAGTATTTACAATCTTACGTGATGGCGGCAAGCAGAGAAAGAGAGCGCGAATACGTTGAATAGGCGTTTTCCTTTGGGCATCTGATTGGCTAAAATGCGCGGGATACAGAAATTGGTTTAGCCGATTACGATTAAGATTACAACGTTTATTTTTAAACCTAAGAATTAAAAATTATTTATAGATTATTAAAGAGTTAATTAAAAGTATGTTAGAGGGAATTATTACATATATATATGTGTGTGTGTATGTAAGGATAATTAAATTAGATTAAAAATTAAATTCCCTATCTAGTAATTCACTTTTATATTACCTCCTCACCTCTTCAAGTATCAAACTGATGACCCATTTATTTCTTCCGAACATATGGCCTAGACAATAAACATGTCTAATTCCAGATTGTTATATTTACAGCCTATATGTCAGCATTAACTTTCAAGAGCACTCATGGACGCCGCGATCGGTGTTTTAAGATTATTCGGTGGCGTTCTTTCTCTCTGCCTCTTGCGTCAGATGATGTGTAACTTTGATCAAATAAAGACCTTTTTTAAAACTAAGTCTGTTTCTGACTCTAAAATCATTCATATATATATATATATATATATATATATATATTATATATATATATATATATATATATATATATATTGTCAAAATGTCCTTAAAATAATTTTATACATGTATACTAATCTAAGTGACACTAAATATCATTAAAAATTATTCATTTTTGCGCTTTTGTAAAATCACGGTTCCGAACGTAGTCGGATACCTTAATTACTTGTTTTTACATTTTCTTGTGATCCATATGATTGGGAAGCTTGCCACCAAATTTCTGATCAGATAACAAATTAGTTTTTAAGATATTTGAATCTTTCTGAGCTTAGGTTTTGGATTCCTTTTAAAGCATATTTCCACTCGTAAAAATTGAATTAATTAAAAACATTTTTAAGCGTAATCCACTCTTTCAGTGTAAAATGGTTATTAATTTCAATATTCATAACTGAAATCCTTTCTACTTGATTATTCTCTGAGTTTTTTTAGAGTTTTCGTAGATTAAGATTGATATCAAGGCCAATTTTTATTTTAAAAATAGTTTATATAACTTAAAAGCTTTATCATTAATTTTTTCCTGTTGAGAAAATGCCATGACCAAAATGTTCTCAGGTTGCCATGATAAACAATATTTTGAAGAGATAGAATACTACTGAAAATGATGTATCTAAATGTCAACTCTCAGCTTGTGACATCTCTCGCGTTCTTCTTCTAACATAACTCCTACGTTCTTTGACGGCCACGATTAATGGCAAAACTTTTCCAACCCAATACCAAGAAGAGAAACAAAGCGAAAATGCAAATAAGATATACTTTAAAAGGATAGAGGGTTTAGTGAGATAGGAGGGCAATCTTAGAGAAAACTTAGTGCGGAACAGTTCGGAACAAGTGTTAGACGGCCTACTCACAAGGAAGAAGGATACGCCCATCTTCGTTAATAATATTAATTATAAGAAAGAGTACTAGTGCCTGAGTATACTTATCTACAAGTAGCAGAATAGGAGAGTCTTCAACCAAGGTAGGAGGGTTACTTTATAAACGGTAATATTTTGTATAGAATGTTAGATTAGGCAGATAATTAACTATCATTAGGATAAGTGATCTAGTAGTGCGATCTGACTTAAATATTCAGTTCAATTTGTGGCTTATTCTCACTTAAAGAAAGTTGTTCTTTAGAATTAAGTAATTTAAGTTATTCTTAATAAAAGTTGTATTAAGAATTATAAAATGTATCATCCTTTTGATAATCCCACACCTCTAGCTTACGCGGATCCAGCACGACATAGCTATCGCAGGATGGCTATGTCGCAATGGCGCCCGAACTATAATAATTCTGGGTTAGGTAATGCAGGAGGATTTAGTATATTACCTGAAATGTATTTTTCCGGGTATGAGAATGTAACGGAGTTCCTTGAGACAATAGATAATCAAATACAGTTACTTGAAATCCAAGTAATCTGTCTTGTTTACTTTGAAAAGTCATCTCAGGGAAGGGCTCAAGATTGGTACTCAATATTTGGATCGGTGCTAGAGCAAGATACAGCCACGGATTTCCGCAGCTCAAGGCTGAATTAGCAAAAAGCTTTTCCCAATCAAAAATAAGAAGAATTGGAGGCTAGTTTTTTCGTGTCACAGCAGGGAAGAAATCAGGAACCCACAGACTTTGTTTACGATTTATTAAAATCCAGAAAAGTTTAGAGCTAGGATTACGCAGGCGGAATTGGTTGATCAACATTTTGAGACTCGAACCAGGGTCCCGGACTACGTGGAAGTTTCGCAATCCGCAGAACACCGTACAACTTTTGGAAATATTGGCTAAATTTGAAAGAGGTATTCTTACAAAAGGGATCACAGAATAAAATGATAATGTAGAAAGACGAGGTCCAAAAAGCGCATAGGGTGCCTAATTTTGATGCTAATCGCAGAAACTGGAGGGAAATTTTGAGGTTGGGCGTAGACCAAATAATGGTAGAAATGATTTTTATGAGAATAGCCGTCAAGTAATAGAGGGTTCGAGAGGAATAGATTTCAGAATGGTGATCAGAGATTCAACGAAGGGGATACCAATTTCGAAAAATCGAAATGATAATTTTAGAGGGACCGCGTTGAAATAGGGTTCAGGAAAATTTCAGTCGAGGCGATAGGATGCAAAGGGACGATTGAATATTGAAAAGTTAAAAATCAACCTCAAAAGGAATCGGCAAGGGAAATACCAATTCAAGCTTTCTCCGATATGATATCACCCGTAGGCTTACGTTCCTATTTTATTAAATAACACATTTTTGAAAGCGCTATGGGACACCGGGCAGATAAATCGTTTTTATCGTAAGAATATATAGAAAAAATTTTTTTATAAGCAAATAAAAATCGCGAGCCCAGGTAATAATAGCCCGGGTGCGAAATGCAAAATGGGATTGTAGTTTAATATTAGATCGCAGTTTGAAAGACCTTGGCTTTATGTGTTAATGGGTTGGAATACCCATGTTTCCAGGTTGATTTTATAAGTGGGTCAAGGATCGTTTAGATTTTGATCGAAAATCGTTGAAAATTCCCCGATTCTCAAATAAATAGGGTGGTTGAATCAATTGAAGAGGAAAAGGTTGAAATAGATTTGTCTAAGACAAAATTGGGGAGGCAGAAAAACAAAACTACAAAATTTGTTTAGTGGTTTTAAGAGGGATTATTCTCAGACAAACCAGGCTTCTCATGTTTATACAAAAAGA
>BMAV01006010.1:0-19079 GCA_019973955.1 Trichonephila inaurata madagascariensis
TAATTTGTAGCTGCAATTTTTAATTAAAAAAATCAAACGTTATGAATTTATATTTCATTTAAAACACTTTCATATTTATTATAAATTACAAAGTTCACAGTTTTGTGACTTATTACTCAAATTTTGACAGAGTAAAAAGTTTAAATCAAATTTTATTACTGCGAGGTATTAAGATCTTATATACGCACAATTTCACAAAAGAGTTCCTACAACATTCCCAATATTGCATGAGAATAAAAAGTATATTTCGAATAACTTATAATTACTGTAAAAAGAATACGAGGAAGTTATGTATGACACTCCCTTGTAACATGATTGAAAGTTTTACAATCTAAAAAGATAAACGAGATGAAGAACTAGCGCAAAAAGGGGTAAGACTCCAAAATTATTAAAAAATTGTTATATCTTTTAAAGGATAAATACATTTTTCAAAGAGTGCATTATATTATATATGGGTTGGCAAAAATTGTTTTTAGTATAAAATTTTTCTGCACAAAAATTAACTTTAATCTGTCAAATATCTTCCATTTTGTTCTTTTACCTGATGCCAGTTCTTAATAACTTCATGAATCCGCTCTCATTGAGTTTCTGGTCTTTATCAGCAAAAAACTTGACCAAGTGTGATTTGTGGTCATCATTATTGTTAAAATTTTTACCATTTAAAAAGTTTTGTAAAATTCAAAATAAATCATAATTAGATGGTGCAAGGCCGAGGCTGTGTGGAGGATGCAACATCGCTTTTCAAAAGAAGTTTCAGTAATTTCGTACGTCTTTCTAAGGATTTTGTTAAAGATGCATCGAGTTCGGAAGATGATCCTTTTCAATTAATGTCATTGTAGATCAGGGGAGGGGGCAACCCACGGCACGCGTGCCACACTGTCGCACTGTCGAGTTGTAACAGTGTGGCACCCCAAGATTAACTGTAAAATTAAAACAATTGTAAAAAAATAATAAATAATCATTTTTTTTCTTCTAATTTTATTGCAATAGGGTTGTCTCAGACAAAAACCTCATAATTTGATTCGAAATATGCTTGTGAATAAATTTTTTCATTTATGAACTTAATAAAATAAATATATCTCAGAACTAGCTGAAATGTACCTAAAATAACGGAATTTTGTAAGTATCTTAACGAGTTAATCCTAATATAGATGATTTGGTTAAAAAAAGAAAAGAATTCAAAAACCACATTAAGAAAGTATTGACTCTTTAATAATTATTTAGAATTAAATGCTTCATTTTTATTTCATACCTCACCTAACTGATTGAACTTGTAAAAAGTGTCTTAAAAATAAAATAATAAATTTTGTACTTTTGCCTTATTTATTATATTATTTTTAAATTTTGACTACGTGGAATTGCATTAAATAAGTGCTACTTGTTAAAAATCACATAATAAGCCTATAAGTAAATTTTTATTTTTCATTTTTTTGTTGGAAAGTTGAAAGTGGTACGCATACTTTTTAATCAAATAGTGGCACTCTTTCCAAAAAGGTTGACAACCCCGTTGTAGACGATCCTTTTTCATCCCCGACTTGCACCTTCGGGTGAGTGAGTGAGTGAATATTAACGTCGCACTGTTCAGCTACACGAGGGCTTATGGCGACGGACCTTGTAATTTTGAACCATGGTCAAGTGAGAGGACGACACCTAGCTGTCACCACCCTCTCACTAACTACCACACTAAGGGGAGGACGTTGAGCTCTGGACAGATTTAACGCATGCTTCTACACGGGGGTTTTAGTGGTACTGGGCTCGAACTCGGACAAACCAGCGACGATTATTTTACGCTTGACCACTAGGCTATAGCAGCTACCTTGCGCCCCGAATTACTATTTATATCAAAATTGTGAATCTTTTAAAAGGTAAAATTTCAGTAATAATGATGATCTCAAATCGTACTTGATTGAGTTCTTTGTTGATAAGGGTTATAAACTCTATGAGAACTCTATCATGAAGATGAAAGAAAAATATAGCAACAGGCAATCAAACAGAATGTAAGATATTAAACTGTTAAAAGCATACCCTTAGAATGGAAAAATTTTACTCTAAAAAAAAAAATTATTTTCTTAACAATCCAATAATAATTATTTATGAAGCCTTTCCAATGGGAACGTTTTATACACTCAAAAATCCTTATTTCATTTGGTGTGGTGAGGTAATTTTACTTATTGTCAATTCTTGCTACTAAAAAATTTAAGCATTGTAAGGGAATTTATCCAGGACTTAAACCTTGCCATGGAGGGTAGTTTCTCTAAAATTCTCAAATTGTGTTGCAGAAGAGCTGTGCTTAAAGGCTATCGGCTTTTCCGTTATTTTAGTCAAGAGACTAGTTTACATAATGATATTTTTGTAATCAACAGAATTTTCAGGTCATCAAAATATTTTAATTAGGTAAAAATACAATTTAATTTATTTATATTACTGTACGTATATAAAATTTTTGTTTCTATATTTTTTTCATTCGTTAAATAATAGCTAAAAGCCATCTTAAATTTATTAACAAAAAAAAAAGACTATAATTTTATATATACAGTTTTTTTTATAAACATAATCAATTATAAACTAAATTTAGCAGTGCAACAGCCCACCAGGGCCAAGACCTACTGTGCCCATCTCAGTGTACGTGACCATTAGACACTGAGGTGCATGAGCGAATGTCCCGATCAGGTGGCAGTCTGAAGCGAAACCCCAGTGTTTAGTCCCCAAGCAAGCTTGGTACTCATTTATCGACCCACTGAAGGGATGAAAGACTGAATCGACCTTGCCCAGCCAACACCTTTCTGATGTGTTGCCCAGTCTGAGGATAGAACCCGCATTGTGGTGTGGAAGCGTAATACGCTACCACTCGGCCACTGGGCCTCTAATTAATTATAAATAATTAAAAATAACATTATAATATAATAGAAAGAGGTTTTTATTACTTCTTAGTCTCCACGGGATCTCCTTTTTCTGTGATAGTTTTAAAGTTCTCAACTAATGTCCCCGAACATTCTTTGAATATTCCAACCATCTGAAAGGGAAGAAAAATAAAATTTTGGTTAAAGTGTAGAATAGGCGGCCCCTTCGCCGAGCCAAAATTTTTTCGACCAGATTCAGTCGCCAAATTACCAATATGCAGTTCCGAGAGCTTACAAAGTAGAATTTTTCATTGAAAATAAACAAATAATAGTGAAAAATGTCAAAAATATTTATAAAATTAGCAATAATGGATTAAAATAAAGTTTTAATTTAAAAAAAAAAAATAAAGTTGAAAGGAAATTCTAAATAAGAAAATTAATGAAAATGACTTAAGTCATGGTTCGACTTTCACATCCACATATTCGACATCATCAGAATCTGAAGCATAATCAGCTTACTTTCTTCAAACCAGCTATTTTTTCTTACATATCTTGTTACATAATGTGCATTCTCACATTTCTTTTGGTATATTCTGATGTAGCCATCACTCGAATTCTTGTTAATAAAACGCATAGCTTTCTTACAAACCGTACGTTCCACATTTACAGTAATCAATCATTTATCCATACATCACTGCATCATAGACGTTTTCCCTTTTGTTCCAAATCAAAAAAATACCTAAATTATGCCTTTAATCATAATGTTCAGGACGATTCGAAAGATCTACTTTTAAAGAGGACAATAATTTGATACTAAGTATTCCATAAAGAAATCAGATTTCAAGTTGCTGCAGCTTCGACAAGAACCAAATGAAAATACGAATTGAAAATGAATAAACAAACAGTGAAATTGTTAATTTGAAATCGTCTGTCTTTTTAAAAACATATGCAAATTTTAAATAACCAATAGCAATTAAGTAAAAAACGCGTGACCTTATTTGCAAAAGACCCCTTTTAAAAATACAAGGGTTACTAAATTATACAGTCTGCTAGAATGAATTCGTTATCACACCATGAGATCTTCATAAAATCGCCAAATCCAAGGAGTCACCTATTTTACACTCTAGCTAAAATGGTAGTGTGTGTTAATTAAATCACATTAACAACTGTCACTGTTGTTTTAATTTATCTATCCTTGTCGTCTTTATAGCACAAACATGTTAAAATCAAAAAAAGGGCCATGGAACTGAAAACTGTTTTATAACTTATTTAAAACAATTCTTTAAAAATTCTTTAAAATTAAGATATTTTGCTATATCTTAATTTACTTTCGGCATATCAATCAGGTTTAACATTTTTAATGTATTACCACTGGAAGCATAAAGGAGCTTGTCTCATTTTGAATCTTTTGAACCATTAGAAATTATGCTCATATATTATAGAAAGTAATAAGAATGTCATATTTACTCACTCTCCTAATCTTTCCAGTTGTAAATGTAGGTGTGACGATCGTTCGAATTCTCTTCCAGTCCTCTCCGTTCACAACAGACATCATCTTGGCGATAATTTTGTCTCCAGTATTCATTGACTAAAATAAAAGGCATTTGTAGAAGATACGAATACCATTAGATAGATGTTTCTTGAATATTGACAATATTATACACAATTAAATAAAGCAACCATTAAAGTTTGGGGGAAAGTGTAATCTTAACCCTTGAGGACAGAAAAAACAATGTGGTTCGATTGTAATAGCTACAATAATAACCATACTTCTATCCGATATGGCAACAAA
Source organism: Trichonephila inaurata madagascariensis (assembly GCA_019973955.1). Taxonomy (NCBI): domain Eukaryota; kingdom Metazoa; phylum Arthropoda; class Arachnida; order Araneae; family Nephilidae; genus Trichonephila; species Trichonephila inaurata. The sequence goes on from BMAV01006010.1 coordinate 4,633, forward strand.
AACTGACTCGAGATGATTTGGCGATAAATATGGCTAGGGATTATGACAGGATTTAACTTAAATTCAAGCTTGTAACTGCTATTATATACGTATGTACAAGTAAATTTATATAATTTTTAAAAAATACGAGTATATTGCACTTTATGAAACTGTCACTGCTTGGTGAAAAATAAGTTACATGTTTCTATGAGTACATACAAAAGATTGTAAAAATTAATCATACACTTAAAAAAAAATGTAGTTCTTCTTACATTGGGGTTTAGTATCAATATTTTGCACATATTAAATTCTAAGATCATTTCCCTTCCCAAAGTTATGTATGTAATATTTTTTTCTGAAAAAATAAAGCTAGAATACACAATTATTGATAGGCATCTATTGTTTGCAGACCACCTATTGATTCCAAAGAAATGCCTGTCTTCGCCAACTGACTACCTGTTCCATATTTTAACCATTTGTACTTTTGAGTAATTTCTTATAAAAAAATAATTCAAATATTTCCTGGAATGTTATATTGAGAGAGAGAGAGAGAAGCGTATTTATATTCCCTAATAATTTAATAATAATAATAATATAGAATATCATTTTGTTACTTTGTACAATTTTGCAATAGTCCTTCCTCTTAGATTAATTGTTTATTATAGTAATGCTGGATTATACGTGCATGAGTTAGGCTTTTTCAAACTTGGTTAAGCTTAAATCTTTTTTCAAACTTAGTTTTATGCTACAAAATTTTTCTTGCTCTATTATATGGAAATGTTCTATTAAAAGGGAAGGTTGAAATTCGGTAAAGCTTAACCCTACTTCACCACACTAAGCCGGCGACAGATTTAGAAAACATAATAGTTTTCTATTTTGGTTAATTTGACTTTTTTATGTAACTTATTTTATGGTCTGATGGTAATGGATATCAGTTTTATTACTTTCCATCCTTTGTTTTATAGGTTATTGATAGTAGTTGTACGTTATGATCCTATATTTTCTTATATTATAATATATATATAATCTTCTTTTCTTTTGTACCTGAGAAGAGTATTTTATATAAAGCTAAAGGATGCAATTTACTTCGAGAAAATGGCTGTAACTGAGGCATAAGCTCACTTAAAGCACACAAATCAATAGAAAAGTATAAAGTGAAACTAAATTCCGTAACAAAAATAGTAGCAAATCGTACGAGTTTTCATTTTGTAGAATTATGATTTTGGAAATGTGTAACATGGTTTTCTGATGTTAGTATAAATTAAAAGTTCAATTAAAAGTTTAAGTTGTTATATTTTCTCCTCTCTCCGCATTGCACATTAACACTAGATTTATAAATTCCTATATCAAAGCATCAAAAATATACAAAATAATAATTCCTAAGCCATGGAACATGATATCGGAATTAAATACAATTTTAGAGCTTATGCTTAGAGATTGGGATTAAATGATTTTTACTCACTCTTCTCTCAGGGAATATGTGGAAGTCTTTTACAAAGATTTCCCTCAAAAGAGAGGTGTCTGCCACTGAAAGAAGAGGTCGATTGCCTTCGAAATGGCTGCAAATAAAAAGTGATTGTGAAATATTATTTCATAAGCTATGAAAACTGCTAAGAGTTAAAACTCACTGTTAGAAAGCGATCTAAAAATAATAGGTATCTTCTTACGTAAGATACAAACAACAGAAATGATGCTGAATGTAGCTCAAACTCATTATCTGTAGTGCAATTTACATGTGTCTCAGTGAGATTGAAATAAACGATGCATCTTATAACAACGGTTCTTAAACTGGGGTCCCCAGCGTTTTTCTAGGGGGTCCGTAGAGTCCCCCATGTTACGTTTAAATTTCTTTCTTTTACAGACTCTGAAAGGCCTCGTGGAAAAATTGAAAGATGTGCCATACTAGACTAGATTACTAAAGTGTCGGGGCCGTGGGTAGCCTAGTGGTTAGCGCATCGGACTCCAGATCGGAAGGCCTGGATTTGACGCCCGTGCCACCAAATACCCTCCGAGTGCACACGGATTACTTTCTCGTTAAATGAGTGGGTCCGAAAGTCTTGTGGGCTGAATCACGAGTGCAGGGGCTGGAGAATACTTCCCTCCCCTTCAGTTCCATGCCTAAATTGGGGAGGTGGAAATAGGTGGTGCCGCCATCTATTGTCCCTTCGGTGAATTTCGCCGTGCTAATTCGTACTGTCACCTGTATGGTGCTCAAGGCCAACGACAGGCGTGCTCCTAGCCCCTTGCCACGATGAATTTCGTGGGCCTCGATCTGACTACGTCAGACAGGCGGCATTAGCCACAACAACAACTAAAGTGTCGCCAATGAAAAAACTCTTCTAGAACATGTATTTTGATCAAGAATAGGAAGTCAGGGAGGGGTGTTCAAAATCTTAAGGGCCCTCGATGTCACGCAGATACATAAAGGGAGCCCGCAGCTATCGAATGCTTAAGAACCTCTGTCTTATAGTACCTAATATTTCAACTATTTGCATCAATACAAAAACAAGAAATGATGAAATGACTTCATTTTTCAATTCATACTATTAGCTCACACTCTCTATTTATTTATTTATTTATCTTGGTGGAATATTCAATCGTTAATAAAATACATTTTAAAGCTCTCAATTGAGCTGAAATTTTGTATACATGATTATTTTGAATGACAATACAATAATTTAATGAACATTAATAAAAATTAATTGATTAAAACTAATTCTTTAAAGAATTACAAATACAGCCACGCTTTCCATCATTTTTGGCGACTTGTGTCAAAACTTGTGAAAATGTTTTTTTCTCACGTTTTAAAGCATTCAGTTGAACTGAAATTTTATATACACGATTGTTTTGGATGACAATACGATACTTTAATGATAATTAATAAAAATTAATTACCGCTCAATGCTGTGATTCTGTCATATGTATATACATATTTTTATATGAATTGTAACTACACTGGTGTGCAAAACTTAAGCAACAATGTAAAAATTTAGCAGATAGCCATGAAATTGCAGAAAAAGAGGTCTGGAGATCAGTACAGTGAACACGTAAGTCAATAGAAACGTCATGCGTATGCAAATTTCAGGAACAAAACGTCAGAAGCGATGTGAGCGTACGCAAAACGCGTGATGTCGGCGCGCGCTGCTCAACAGTAGAATAAATTCAACATATTCGCTGCAAGTGCCAGTGAGTCAGTTCGTGAAATATGGCTAGAAGAAATCATCTGTACGACTTCACACGTGGAAGAATGATCGGAAAGTTGGAGGAGGGGCGTACTGTCACCAGTGTAGCTGCAGAGTTGGGAATCAACAAAAGTGTCGTTTCGCGCGCTTGGAAAGCGTTCCAAAACACAGGTACAGCTGTTAGAAAGGTTGGTGGTGGCCGCCCGAGGACGACAACTGCATGGGATGACCGATATATCATCCTGCAGGCGAAAAGAGGTCGACAGCAGTCAGCAAAAGCCATTGATCAGAAACCCTGTACAGCAACGGGTCGACAAGTGACGCGGTTTACTGTGGCCAGACGCCTTCACAAAGGGGCCTGTTCACCCGCCGTCCTGAACGCTGCCTCCCGTTGAAAGTTGGCCACTGAAGCCACCGTTTACAGTCATGACATCATGACATACCATAGACAATCATGAGTCACGATACTAAGCGTTCAATAAAGCTTGTTTTTGTTTGATTCCATACCGTATGCGTTGTGTTCCTTTTTCAGCTCCGATGCTTTCGTCATCTTTTACGTACATAATACTCTCCCTCATTTCAGAATTTCATGTCTCTCAGATGAATTTTCGTGAAGTTATGGCAATAAACCCACCTGTTGCTTAAGTTTTGCACACCAGTGTATTTAATAATAAGTAGCTAAAATAAAATTTTTCTTTGTTGATCTAAGTAGGAATTGGCTTAAAAATTTTTTTTATGTTACTTGTATTCTTTTCTTTTTGTATATTTAAAGTTAATCACAGAGATTTTTAAGTACATTAATTAGTGAGTATGCCTTGCTTAGCAAATTAGGTTCATTAGAAGTTATCATAATTTAATTTTTTTCTTGTTAAAATATTTCAAGACTTTAAAAATGTAAATGTAAACCACTTTTATTCTATAAAAAAAGATAATTGAATGTAAAAGTAATAACTTATTAGTAATAATTAAATTCAAAAAATATAGTAATAAATAATACTGCAAAACATATTCAAGCATTTCTTTTTTGTTTTCTTATTTTGTGAGTTACACAAAATGAAAATTAGAATCATATTAAATTATAATAATATTTCGAAGTAAAAAAAAAAATAAATCTGCTTTCCTATTTTATACTTACCCATAGATTTTTCCAAGTTTTCGATACCTTTGTACTAGAACTTCATGTAAAGGCTATAAAAAAATTACAAGAATTAAAAATGTTGGTTCATAAAAAACACATAATAATAAATTTTTTAATTGCTATGATTTAAAGGGATACTAAAACAAAAAAAGGTAATTAAAATATTTATAATAAAAGATCATTTTCATAAAATTCCTTAAATCATAGGGCAATCATTTCGATTGTAAAATATTTTTACAAATTTTTATTCTTGTACATGAATCATTTTCATAACTTATGTACGCTTATTTTCTCCTAATTTTAATCGTAAGGAATTAGAAAATTTTGAGATGAAATTCTTGTATTTAATGTATTATAATAAAAGAGTGCTTTATTTTTTTTACCATGTACGGATATTTTGTCATAAGAAGTGACAAAAAGAAATAATTTTAGATCACGTTGACTCTATGGTAGAGGTGACTGACTTGTAATCAATAAGTAATCAGTTTGGAACACGTTTTAGACCAGCGATACTCAACCTGCGGCCCACAGGACCTTTCTGAGTGACCGGTCATGCCCCATTGCACTTAAAAATTCAATTATTTAAGAACAATGTATTAAAATTTTAGCGAGAAATTCTATCAATCAAGTAAGCCTACATATCGATTTAATTATTGATGTGATGCTGGAAGGAATTGTGGGATAACTGTATCCTTTTGTAATTGTAACTGCTGTTGTTAACAAATAACAGTAGAATAGCGACTATTTTATGGGTGAAATTAATTTTCAATTAACCATCATGCTTTCCAAGCGAAAAATATCTAAAGAATATTTGTTATTTCAAGACGATTGGGATCTTGACTGTTTCATAGAAAAAAACAAACATAGATCAACAACTTGTTTAATTTGTCATGAAAATGCTATATATATATAAAGTATAATTTTGCTCGTCACTATACCTCTAAGCACAAGTCTTTTAATGCCTAATTTTTGGAGGATCTCTTTTAAGACGAGATAAATTGGCTTTCTTAAAAAATCTTTGCGACAATAAAAAATATTTGGGGTGGGAGACTTGGGATCATTGATGAAAGGAAATCAAAATTACCCTATAACAGGATACAAAAATGCATTAAACCTTTTTTTTTCGTGAGTAGAATTTGATGGAGTTTATTATAGTTTTAAAATAAAATACCAAATTATTAATATTTTGAATAATTTCTGCATGTTAAATATTTTTTATTTTATAGCATCCGCCCTCCCCATTAATCCTCATGTTGAGGCCCACGCGAAATAGTTGTCAGATGTATGGGGCTTGCGTAGAATAGTTGTCTTGTGTATGCGGCCCGCATAAAATAGTTGTCTTGTGTATGCGGCCAGGCTGAAAAAAAGGTTGAGTACCGCTGGTTTAGAGTGAATGAAAGGATTTCTCTGATGAACCAGGTTTTTTAGCATTTAGAGATGGAGAGACCAAAAGAAAATTCTTAGTCAGAGGACATGAGAACACATAATGGTCAGCGTTCCAACAAAACCTCAACATAATTGAGAGTATCTTTCAATTTAATGCGATGCAAATAAGAAACAAATGGGCTATGGTTTATTAAGAATAACGTGAAATAACCTGAATGGGGATTGATATCTAAACTGGGTTTGAGAAAGAAGAATTTGGCTCCTTATCCAGTATTATTTGACCACCAACTCTCCCAGACCTTAGTTAATTTATTTTAGAGGATTTTGATGGTATATAAGAGCAGTAGGCGGAAACACTCAACTCTACACCATTAGTAACAGTGACTTTAGCATAATGATCTATAATATATTAAAAATATTTTTTGAGCCTTAATCCAGAAAATGTTCTCTTAATTTGAACTATGGTCAAGTGAAAAGGATGACACCTGAGTAGGCAGCCCCTTTCCAAACTACCTCATAACGCCAAGGTCTTGCCAAGGTCTTTTCCCAGGTGATTGTGAACAAACAGTATAGTGCTTCTTTCAAAGACTTTATAAAATAGTTTGAATTGCTTATTATTATATAGAAAATAGAAGAAAAAATCATATCCCTCTTGCTCTGAACTTTGAATAACCTCGACACATCATACTTTCAACTTAATGAGTAGTATATATAAATGAGAGATATTGAATATAAATACACTCAAGTAAAACATTATCTTCTTTACTTTAAATATAAAATAAGCTATTGTGTACTAATAGAATCTAGATCAAATCGAAATACCTACCTTTCTCATGCCCTCAATAACACAGCCAACAAAAGGATAAGGTTTAACGTACGGAACATTTAATTTTTCCCAATAATCAAAGTTTCGAATGGAATACCTGTAAATACACAAAAAGGTATGATTCAAAAAGTATGGAATATTTCAATTAAATATATGAACACAATTGACAATTACTAAGCAATTTGAAAAAAAAATGTTCAGTTTTGAAACATTGGGTGAGATTCGGTTAAAACTTGGCAATAAATGCAGTGCATGTCATTTTTAGCATGCACTATCTTTTATTGTTATTGCTATTATTCGTTGAAAATGTCATGATACGGCGTTTCTGAGAGTATATCGATCATCAAGCCTGAGATTTGAGCCTGATTGTGGCTTTAAAGAAATTTGGGATCGAGTTCGAACTAAAGATAACCGGTCCAAGTCATATAACAACTGAAAATGTGATTATAAGGCTCCAGAAAAACTGGTAGTGTTTGCGATGACAAAATTCGCAAGTTTTGGAGAATTTCACTTTTCTTCTGTGTCATATCATAGCCATCAATGGAAAGAATATCAAACATGTCAGAAACTAATTAAAAAAATACGTACCGTAAAGTCCGGCGTATAACGCGCACCTATACTTTAAAGCTGCATTTTTTAATTTTTAGATATATACGCCGTATAACGCGCAGCCCCTTTTTTACGAAGAAATCTGAAATGTTAGTATATAATGCTCTTATGCTTGCCATTAATTCGAGGAATTATCTCAGAGTTTTGAAAAAACATTATATATATTTCTAGAACTATAACCCTTTTATTTCATAAGGTATGTCATTTCTTTTACGGTATCCGACTATGTTCGGAACCGTGATTTTGCAAAAGCGTGTAAATGGATAATATTTATGATATTTAGTGTCACTTAGATTAGAATACATGTATAAAATTGTTTTAAGGACATTATGGCAAAAAAAATTATTTAAATACAATATTTTGGAAAATTAACTTAGAATAATTTTTTTCCAATGTTCTCCTTTGTAAAAATACTTCTATTGTATTAATTTTTGTCTTTATTCAGATCAGACCTCTGTACACTGGCTCAACTAGAATTTTTGAAATGCATAACTCGGAAGTCGGTTTATCCATGTTTTAATAAAACAGAAGGGAGAAATTTTAAGAAAATACGCCGATAATTATTTCAAATGGTTGTAACTCTGAAAATAATTTGAAGTTTTCAAAAATCATAGTTGAGCCTCTGTACAGAGGTATGAGCTATATACAGGCAAAATATTAATACAATAGAAGCATTTTTTACAAAAGGAGAACATTTGGAAAAAAGGCTATTCTATCAAAATATTGTATTTAAATCATTTTTTTTTGTCATAATGACCTTAAAACAATTTTATACATGTATTCTAATCTAACTGACACTAAATATCATGAAAATTATACATTTATGTGCTTTTTTAAAATCATGGTTCTGAACGTAGTCGGATACCTTAAATAAACAGTATTTCAATATGTATAAAAAAGTATAATTTTTTTTTTTTTTTGGTAATTTTTAAAGTTATCGTTTTTATACCCGGCGCATAACGCGCTCCCTTGAATTTCGATCTTGTTTTTTGTATTAAAAGTCCTCGTTATACGCCGGATTTTACGGTAGTTACTTTAAAGGTTTGAATAAAATTTTTAAACTCTCAGTTGTTTTGAAAATTTTATGTTTTTTATCGTATAGCTCAGTAATTGTCATCCACTATTTCTACATTTTTATCACCATCAATCGCGAGCAGATATGCTTATATCAACAAATTCATTTTAACAAATAACACGTAAGTAAAAAAAAGTTCAAAAGCACATAAAAATCAATCTTACTCAATTCCTACTATTAGCTCACAATCTCTATTTATTTATTTATTTATCTTGGTGGAATTTTCAATCCTTAATGAAATACATTTTAAAGCGCTCCATTGAGCTGATATTTTATATACATGATTATTTTGGATGACAATACAATAATTTAATTATAATTAATAAAAACTAATTGATTAAAACTAATTATTTAAAGAATTACAAATACAGCCACGTTGGCATCATTTTTGGCGACTTGAGTCAAAACTTGAAAAGACTTTTTTCTCACGTTTTAAAGCATTCAGTTGAACTGAAATTTTATGTACACGATTGTTTTGGATGACAATACGATACTTTAATGATAATTAATAAAAATAAACTACCACTGAATGTTGTGATTCTGTCCTATGTATATACATATTTATATTAATTTTAACTATTTAATAAAAAGTAGCTATAAAAAAAATAAAATTTTACTTTGTTGATCTAAGTAGGAATTGACTTAATTTTTTTTTATATGTCTTGTTAATCTTATGAAGCTTGTAACTCATAATGGCAACAAAAACTGAAAAATTTTCCTCATTGTTCTCTTATTAGTTTTTTGTACTTTTACATTAATGACCATGCCGGCTGGGTGGCGTGGTTGGTTTGTTGCTGGCTTTCTGCACCCAAGGTTACGGGTTTGACCCCGGCCCAAGTCGGTGGATTTTCATGATGCAGAAAATCGATAGTGTCATGTCGGATGATTATACAACATGTAAAAGATCCCTAGAGTGTATGTTTGGCTTGGGTACTCTCGGCAAAATTTAAAAAAATCTTAGTGGAGTTTTGTATCGTCAGAGCTCAGGTGTCTTCCTCTGGGGAGGAAACTGGGCATCTAAATTACTTGTGGTAATTGGTATCGCCTATATGGTGCCGCGCTAAAAAGTGATACCAGCTCCTGGGGAATGCACTAGGTCTGCAAAGGTTAAAAAATACCAATGCAGCCCATTAGAAAAAAGCATTAATGACCATAAAAGTCTTTTTCAGTTTAAGGGCTCTTATTTTTACAATTTGAATGCCCAGTGTAATTTGGAGAAAGACTAATTGTAAGAGATAATTATAAGGAGAAAGTGCGGGATGACACATCTTAAATATGATCCTTCGTCACATTTGAGCATGGTTCAATATTGTAAGATTCGTCGCCCATAGATTGTAATGTGAACAGCTTATTTTAGGCTTCCGTTTAATATTTAGAAGCTGTGTCCCAATCGTTAAATTCTAAGACATCCGGTAGTTTTATAAGTGCATTAATTCCATTATCCATGGATAAATAATGTCTTGAATGATTAGCTTATAATTTCTACATAGTAAATATTTTCAGAATATTATATATATAATGCAGCTAAAAAATAAACATTTGTGTTGCTACATTCTAGAGCAATTTTTCGTATAAAACATTCAAATAATAACAACAATGAACAATATGCAATACTAAGCAAAAGCTTTGTAAGGAAAATAAATTCACTATGATTAAATCCACATTCAATTAGGACCTATTGAGGATGTGCAGAAATAAAAGGATGTGCATAATTAACTTGCTCACAGCATTAATAAACTCAACTTTGTAACTAATCTCTCCTCTCATCCGAACATGTTTTTATCTAAAAATGCAGTTTGATTCAATTTTTACATATTTTCATAAACCAGCTGCGGGAAATGAACGTATACTGCAAAAGGGCAATGATTAGAATCAAACAAAACGGAGCCACAAGATTGCATTTTCCAAATATTTCTATGAAGATCATTATAATTTAGAAGAAACATTGCATGATAATTTTTAATTTACAAGCATAAACCGCACACACACATACAAATATATCTTGAAGAACTTATAAAGCTATTTTCCCCACTCTCTTTGGGATTTCGGCACATCTGTTATCAAATACAAATAAGTTCTGAAAAGGACAATTTATAATTTTTGAGAGGAATTTGAAATCCTCTGTATGTAAATAGTAGGAGCATACTCTAGTACGAATGCTTCTGCAAGAGTGATTCTGGGAAACATTTGTTTTGATAGACATTTTCAGCCGAAATGACGTTGATTCAAAAAAGACCGACATGTTCTTGGTTTCCCGAAAAGAAATCACCCATTAATGTTCAACGTAAACTTCGACATTGTTATAGAAGCAAACCCCCTGGTGCAAAATCATAAAAGCGATGGCATGAAATGCTTAAAGAAACACGACAGCGTTAACACTTTAGCGGGCACAAAGCTAAAATACACTTTTCTATGATAAAGTACTTCATAAATGTAATGTTTTCACCTTCTATAAACATTATTTAGTCACAAAAAGGGTTTTTCTCTGGGTGGTGGCTGGACGTTATAGCCACTGCGCACTTAAGACATTTAACTTACTTTTCAGGACAGAAATATTGAATCATATTACAATAAACTTTTATGAAAAATTAACATTTATGTAATAACTATTTCAATAACAATTAAATACAATGTATAAGTGTAATTAAATAATAATATAATAATTGTACAACATAGAGAATACTTACTAAAAATATATATAGAATACTTAGAATATACATTGAAATTGGTATATACCCACTTTTTATATTTTTTTTAAATTTTTAGTATAAAATTAGAAATAAGTAATATTTTGGAGAATTTAAATTGGTTATTTCACAAATTTGATGAGCTATTTATTGTGGAAATTTATAATATGCAAATGTTCTCCCCTGAGACATACCTTTGTGATGACCATGTCTTGCCGGTTCCGCGTAAGCTAGGGTGTGGGATTATCAAAATGATGAGACATAATTCTTAATAAAACTTTTTTAAGAGAAACATATTCAGATTCTAATTTGACAAATATAATTAGAGTGAGAGTCAAGAAAAATTTAAAACCCGTATTTAATAATCACGCAATTGATCTCTATCCCCTTTTCCTAAATAATCCTGTTATCAAATTCATATCAATATTCCCTTTTCCGTTCTGGTCCCTTGACCTAGAAAATATAATCTATAACTTTATATTTGAAGATTCTTGACCCCAAATGCAGTAATTCTTGATCCTAAAAGATTCACACTAAGTTTTGTCCCCTATTGATCAAGAATGATTCCCCACTACAATCCCCTGAGCCTGCTCGCTTCTATGCTATCTCAGGTTTCCCCGCTATCCTTTTTTAGTATATCTCATTTACATATTCGATCCGTTTCTTCTTCTTGGTATTGGGTTGGAAGGTTTTTTCCATTAATCGTGGCCGTCAAAAAACAAATCAAAGTTAATCGAAAAAGACGCGAGAACTCACAACCCCTCAAGAAAAAAAAACTATTTTTGGGTTCTCAATGCCCCTTTAAAAAATTCGTGTCAAAACTCTATTTAAAATTTTTTACTTTCAGTTTTATTTAACAATCTTAAATCTTCATTTTCTTTTATAAATTTCAATTCTATCTTGACTTTAATTTTCATTTTCAATTTTAATCTTAAATTTTAACTTTTTTTAATTTCCAAAATTTATCTTGACTTTAATTTTCATTACTCATCTTAGAATTTTAATATTCAATTTAATTTTAAACTCGTGACAATAAAATTTTACCCCTTTAACTGGGCCCAAACATTAAAAATTACTGTTTAATTTTTCCTTCCCCTTTACATTTCGTTACTTAAAATATTTATACATTTAAAAAACTATTATTCTGGGTGCCCAGACCCAATCTAACACTCATATGGGCGGGTTCTTCTGCTCCTTTCTTAACAACCTGGAAACACTTTTGAAGCTTTTACTTTTCAAGATTTTCGGGGTGCCCTGAAATGAAACTATTTGGTCTCTTTTTCCCAAATAATATTAATCAATTTTACATATATTTTTTAAATATATCCCCAAAAAATTTTTTTATCTCCATCCCCCATCGGGTTTTTCAACAAAACTCCCAATGACCGCGGAAACTCGTTTTTTGTTAGTGCCTTGATTTCCCCCGCGTTTCCCTGAACCAGATGCCTCATAATCGTCAATACAAAAACATATATATATACACTTTTTTATACAATTAAAAACTTTTTTCAATAAACCATTATAAAAAATAACCAAAGGAAAATTTTTGCATCTCACGAAGTCATACATCGAAGTAAACAAATGTGTGAATACAAATGTTTTCTTCAAAAAAAATTTTAACAAATTAAAAAATTCCAAAAAAATTTAACACTCATTGTAGTGTTTGACTTGGCTTATAACCCAAAAAACCGCCCGAGACTTCCTTCCTTTTTCAAATAATTTTGGCCACTTGTTGGAAAATATAAAAAAAAACAATACAACCTGATTTTTTATTTTGGTCTCCCCTATTCACATTCCCAAAGATGGGGGTCATCACTCTTCATTCCTTGGTTTTTACTGGAATTTCTTGTTGTAAAAGGGTTGTAATTTCCTTGTCGTCCTTTCCTTCCCTTCCCAACTGTGTTCTTGGCTGGTCAGGGGTTCTTCTGTTCTCCGTCATTGGCCTTAAATTATAACTCTTTTCATATGGAACTTCAGTTGATTCTCTCCTGCTCTTTTTTCTATCTCTGGAAATAGTACTAGATGACATTTGTCTTTTATTATTACTATTATAATTACCCTTTCTTTGCCACTTTCTTTGTGGTCCACTTGTCCCCGATACACCTGATCTTTTAATACCTTGGTTATATTTAAACCTTTTGTTTTTATTTTCATTCCCTACTGAACTAGGTAGTGATCTGACCAGTGATTTGTTTTATGGGTCTCTCTGTATTTTTATATTGATTTGATTGGTTACCAATCCTTTTGCCTCTAACCTACGTTTCACACGCAGATTTTTCTTTCCCATATTGTGACTCATTTAATCCTTGGTGTACTTTTCCGAAGTACGAGTTTCCTGACTTGATCTTATACTATTTGGGATACCTGTTCCTACTTCGACCTCGTCACATTTCCTATGACGATATATTCTTATTTGATCTACGTTAACTGTTAATCTTTTTCCTGATTTCCATATTACAATATTATTAAAGTTCTTAACTTCTAGGACTCTATAAGGTCCCTCAAATTTTTGTTTAAATTTGCTTCATACTTTGTTAGCTGAACTTACAGGGTGTGTTTCTAATAAACCAATCATTTACCTTTATTTTATGTCCTTTCTCGTCTATTATAATATTTTTCCCACCTTTCCTGTTTAATTTTCGTACTTAGTCTAGCTTCTTTAAAGCTTTTCTGTATATCTTGAATTTTGAATTTAGAGCTTTCCGATATCATACTAGTTTTTGAAATGGTGTAATCAATTTTCGACCTAAAAAATAACTCAGCCGGTGTTTTCCCGTTGTTTCATTCACCGCCGTACGAATAGCGTAAGCAAACTCACGTAAATTGATCCCAAGTATCGTGTTGATCATTAACGTAATTTGCAATCATTTGACTATATCTCGATTAACTCTTTCAGTCCGATTTGCTTGTGGTCGATATGCAACAGTCTACACATGCCTTATGCCTAATCTTTCACTTAAGTGCTCAAAAATCTCGGATATAAATTGGGGACCATTATCACATTAATTTTATTGGGCTCCATAACGCGATATAAAGTTATCAAAAAAATATCCGCTATTATACGAGATGAGGCCTTTTTAAGAGGTATAATTTCAGCCCATTTGCTGAAATGATCGGTTATACTAAAATATAGCGGTTTACGTCTTATTCTCGATATAGGATACGGGCCTAATAAATCTAACGTCACTATCTCATTCGGATAATTCGATATAATTGGATTTAACCGACCAGCTGGTAACGCGTTTTTATAGTTATTAACTTGGCACATATGGCATGTCGAGACATATTGATCAATAAATTTTCTCATGTACGGGAAATAACAAACGTCCCGAATTTTATGATACGTTTTAAATCTGCCTACGTGTCCACTTATTGGCTTGTCATGAAATTCTCTCATTATTTCATTCCTTAAAGATTTTGGAATGTATAAACGCATTTCACCTAATGACGTTGCGTGTTTCGCATAAAATAACAATCCTTCAATTAAACGGAAATCGTGGGACCAATTCTCACATATCGTTGCATTAACCGAGTTATCTTCCGGGTTTTCTAAATATCTATATAT
>BMAV01006011.1:0-81875 GCA_019973955.1 Trichonephila inaurata madagascariensis
TTGCCTTTTTGAAAAAGGTGATGAAAAAGTCTTAGCCCAAGGGTGTCAACCTCAAAGTCAAAATTGGGGCAAACCAAACAAGGTTTAATTAGGTGGCCACAAACAATATTCATAGAAACATAAATTTATTTCCAGTAACAAATTATAATAAACATAAATAAAAAAAATGAGAAAAATTTAATGTTTACATCCTGACACTTGACAACTGTTCTCTGCTACTATTTTTCCTATTTCGGGAGAAATTTTGATTTTATTATATATTATTGTGTGCTGATATACTGGCTGGGCCGTGAGTTTGACACCCCTGTCTTAGACTCTCCTTAGAATGAATGCATAATCACGCATCTGGTAGCTGTGGGTTGTGCTGCCATCTAATATTCAATTCCTGTGTCAACACTGATGAACCTGGGTAGAGAAAGCAATTGATTCGTTATGGGAGGGGGAGTTGATGCATAGTGACTTTTCGGGCAGTGTGATTTGAACTGGTTACCTTTGGGTCCAAAGTGCACACCTTAGATGACTGAGACAAAAGAGATCCCTATTCAGGCCTGTCATTAAGTGCTTTTTTATTCCTGTCCTTTGTTGTTTACAACTTGCAGAAGAAAGGCCTGCTGCAAATGGCTTGAACATTTGTTTTTCAAGGATGGTTGTATCTTTATAATTAATAATTATTGTAACCTTGAAGCCAAACACAGCATTTAAAAAACATGTTTAATTTTAGTCATTATATGAGGTGCTATTGAATGATGAATCAAACCACTGGAATTGAGATTCTGTTTACAAGAATCTTATGCTTTATTTACTATTAGGCCAATGAACCTCAGCAACAGATGGATTTTAATCAGGAAATGTAGCTTAATGAGGTAATTTATGTTTGTTTTGGTAACAACTCCTAAAAAGAGTTGCCAACTCATAGTCAATGTAATCAATAAACTCCAAGTAATCTTGCTTTTTTTGCATTTATCGAAATCTGTTTTTTATCATCTATTAGACTTTCAGATCTATTCAAATTTAAAATTCTTGCTGCTACATATTTACCATTCATATTTATTTCTTGTTATGATGTTCATTTTTAATTATCGCATTGCAGTTTTAAATTTACAAAAGAATTTCGACCTCTCTAAATTATGATAAAGAAACAATTCTTTCAGATAAATTTTCTAGCATATCTGGTAAATTGTTCACTTGAAATTTATTGCTTGTTTAACTTCTGGTGTGGTTTATCTTGAAAATATATGCCACTGAAAATCAAATAATATCAATTAAGCATAAAACTGTATTAATAAAGGAAGGATAAAAACTCACCAGTTTGTGATCTAACTTATTTCTCTTATATAGCGCATCAAACATTTCTTGTTTGTATCTTTCCAGCTTCTGAAAGCAATATTAAATTATTGTATTGATGCACAATATCATGAAAGCTTACAATAAAAAATACTTATTACAAATTACTCAAATTACTTATTACAATTTACTCAAATAAACTATTAATTCTCTACATAAAGGAAATTAAAAATTTAAGAATTGTTTATGTTTTAAAATAAATAAAACATTTTTTACTTATGTAGCAGTTTAAAGCTAAATATATTGCTAACACCTTACAAAGTTATTTGTCAAAATAACGCAGTTGTTACTACATAGCTAAAATTCAAATAAAATATTAGCAGGAAATTATAAATGGTTATATATACTGGTATTAAATATTCATAATGTGAAACCACCCATTTATCCCCAGCATCATAAATTACCTAATATGTTTTGATTTAAAAAAAAATGCATGAAACCCAAATAGTATTCATTGCAAAATTAAAAAAGTATAAAAAAAAAAAATAAAAACACCACTTCCCTAAATTCCTTTTAAGTAATCCATTTTGTAAAAATCTATAAACCCTTTTTAAAGTAAGAATAAGTTATTTTATAAACCTTGCATAAAAAGAATAAGCCTATATATATAAAAGAGAGAGAGAGAAAAAATTAAAAATAAATGGAATGAAAAAATAACTCTCTGAAAGAAATTTTAAAAAAAAGCAAAAAAAAAGTTTATATAAGGTTTTTAAACCCTTTTCACTTCCCTTTTTTGAAAAATCAATTCACAGTCACTGTTTTTTTTTAATTTTGGGGCCAGTAATTATTTTACATCAAAATTTTTATAATCATAAGTTTTGAGACAACTGTTAATTGTTTGTGTTTTTTAAAAGTTAGAGTTTTGTGTCTCCACAATGTGGTTAATACCTGTTATTTTTAGAAAATTTTTTATTTCTTTTTAAACAAAAATTTTCCCTTTGGGATTCTAAATCTCATAAAATCTCGAAGAAAATAAAAAAAAAAAAGAATTTTTTTTTTAGTGATATCAGATTTTTTTTATTTATTTTTCCTCGGTATATAATCCCCCGGATTATGTTTTAAAAAAAAGTTTCAAAATTCGTTGTGCGTATTTAACGCCGCTGGGGGATTATCCTAGAAAAAAATTCTAGATCAGAAAAGCAAACCTTTTTTAAAAAGAAATGCCGGTCGCTGGTTATTTTTGGGAAATTGAACGCTATAATTAGAAAAGTAGTTAAAAAAAAAAGATCGTATGCACATAAACATTTGGTGATTTTTTCGTTTGATAACTATTTTATTTCGGAAAAAAAATTTTTGTAACGCTTTATATACTTTTTTTTCTAGAAACCGATTAAAATTTTATTTTTTTTATTTAATTTAAACCCAGATAAGGGAAAACCTTTTATAACAATATTTGTAACTATTTATCAAGAAATCATTAAAAACTTTTTTGGGGACATTTTTTTTAAAATTTTTTTTAGCATTAATTTTCTTTTGTAATTATTAAACATAATTTTTTTTAAGAAAAAAATTGTCTTACTATGTTTTTAGTAAAAAAAAAAAATCAGCGTGTGCAAATTTAAAAAAAAAGGATTATAAAGAATTTCTCATTTTTGAAAAATTCTTTTCCCCTTTTCCATTTCGAGTTGTGAACTGTCAACTTTTTTTTGGTTTGGCCACATAATTCACCTGTAATAAATAAACTTGTTTGAAATTTTTTTTCAACAACAAAAAAAATTTGTCATAGCGAGAGAAAAATTTAAATTTTTCCGAAAAATCACTTGCAATTAACAGGATTTTATTAGAAATTTGGGGTTGTAGATTAGAAAACGAAATTGCTTCATAATTTTCCCTTTTGCAATTTAAAGTTAGGGAAATTTTATTACGATTTAATCCTTTCCCCCTTTTTAAATTTAACTAAAAAACTGAGTTAATCGTTTTGGGAAAAAAATTGGGGGTACTGGAAATTTTGGGAACACACCCTTGAAATTTTGAAACACACAAAAAAATTTATTTTGCATTATGTTCTTAAGCAAAAAATTTTCAAAATACAATTTTACCTCCATTTCTTCCCAAAACGTTTTCAGACATAATAAATTATAGGTATAATAAACAAATTAAGCAGAAGAAAATCAAAGAACAAAGAGACACGCGGTTCAAAAATGTTGCCAATAATTTTTTTTGAATGTTATTCCGAAATGATTTAACCTTTTTGCATAAGGAGAAAAAGGGTTAGTTAAAACAGAGACTTCATTTTGGGCGAGATGAAGTCTGATTGGCTAGATCTGGGGTATCCAACTAAATTGACCTTTGGGGCCAATTTCCCGAAAAAAATTATAATCTTTGCGGGCCGCACATAAAAATATGACCTTTTTTATCAGATTTAAAAAGAAAAAAAGAATGGTAATTTAAAACAGAATGAATTATTATTGTTTTCATTATTTTTTTTGGGATACAGACAAAATAATATAATGTTTATGTAATATAAAATGCAGTATCAAATAATGTTTAAATATTACAGTTGCCATTTTTTTTGAAAATTAAGGGCCTTTTGAATTGATTTTTTCGTTACCATTGTTGAAAATAGTGCTGTCATTCGCAAACGATTAAGTATACTTTGCCCTTTTTTTTTAACTACCCTGAATATTTTTGAAACGTTAAAAGCATCTTCTGACTCCCTTTTTTGCTTTTGGGCACTCCAAACAGAAAAGTAGGTGGAGAAATGAAAGTCGACACCGGGAATTATGTACTATCCATATAAAGATATGCATAATGCAATTTAAATTTTATTATAAAAAAAATAAAATGTAACTGTTTGACAGAATATAAATCTTTTTTTAATCAAAAAGGACATTTATGCTATCAAAAGGATTTATTTTAAAACAAAAAGGTAATAGGAAATAAATTTTGTAATATATATATATATATATAAATTTCCACAAAAAAATTTTTCCCAAAATAAAAAAAATTTTTAAAAACCTGATATATAAAATTTTTTAAAAGCGGTGCCGCATCTACGAACTGGGGGCGGTGTTGGGACCCCCCGGGGCTGACGCTGACAGCTTTTGAATGCAGTTTAAAAGCTGCCCTATCGGGATATGCTGATTTCCCAAATTTCCCTGGGCCCAAAACTTGTGTAATATTTTGACTCTTTCAAATAAATTTTATTAAAGGGAGGATTTTAATTTTTTTTCCAGAAAAGGTCCTTCAATGAATATTGATACAAGGCCCAATACGTATTAGCTGTGTTAGTGTATATCTATTGAGGTCGATTTAAGCTCATTTCGGGTCCTGGGTTAAGAAGATTGACAGGTACCCTCGGCACCGGAGGATCGATATTTATAACCAGCAAATCTGGTTTGAGGCCCAGGTGCTCAATGAACAATATTCAAAAAGGTGTTAAAAATGGTTTGGTCAAAAGACGCGAAAAAAAAAATGTTTCAACATTTAACAATAGATGCTTTCCAAATAAAATATACATGGGGATTTTTTTATGACCCCCACAATCTTTTTTGTGGCTTGGTTAAAAAAAAAGTATTGAGTGTTTTTTTTTTTCCCAAAAAATCGGGAGGCAGCAATCGTTTTAATGGCCTTGAGATCTGCTTTAGAAATTTTGAATACGATGTCCGCTTTTTGTCGCCAATTAAAACCACGCGGTCTTTATATTTAGGTAAATAAAAAATCGGATTTGGGCGCACATTTTGCAGATCAGCCCACGCTCAGAAATCAGTATTGGGACCAATTTATCATTTCCGTAACGTATACGCTTAAAAGGATTTTAGGAAAAGGAATTTGCCTTAAATGATTGCAACCTACGCATGTACGCTGTTGAATCTGAAAAAAAAAAAAAATACTAGAATAAATTTTTGGGGGGGGGGGGCCCAAAAAATTCATAGCGCGCACTTTTTACGATACGAACAGACGCACATTCTATAAAACCTACTCGTTCCCCCTTGCTAAAGAAATCTTATTACAATATGAATATCCGAGTACCCAAAACGCGTCCTTAGTATAGAGATCATTTTAAATAAAGAATACGATTTTGATCGCCCAAGACCGTGTTTTGAAACAGGGTTAACATATATAGTTCGGGATTATCGGTGAACCGTGTGTTTCCCCCATCGGGGATAAAAACACCCGACGCCGAGGAAACCGTGCCCAAAAAATCTCGTTTCACCCGAAACAGAATTTTGGGGATTCGCGAGGCAGGACCCATTTTTCTGTCAGTAGATGTTTTTTTTAAAATAAGTTTTCACTTTTCAGGACATTTTCCAATCATTTTTTATTACCACATTTGATTCACTTTTTAAATGTTCTTAAAAAATTTGTACAGTTTTTCATTATTCGATAGTAATTTCCTGAATTTTATAAGTGTCAGTTGTTTTTACTCAATCATGGGTTGGGGGAAACATTACCCCTATTCTACGTTCAATAGTGACATTTTTTACCGCCTATTTGAAGCATTTTACTTTTTTTTTATTGGAAAAAAAGGGTTTGGTATTAAAAGTCGTGTAAAATGTGAAAGTACAACTGATATTCACCATTAGTAACTTGAAAAGAAGATTTTCAAAAGTCTGCTTAGGGAAATCAAGAGATTGGCATTTATACATAACTCCACATAATATATGATAAAAAAGATAAACACAAATGATTTTTTTCTATTTACAAGATGCATAGATTCATTTATGTGATATAAAGAAAGAAAATAAATCGTATATTTTTTTAAAAAAAAATTTTTTCAGTTAAAGTAGTAATTACAATTGAAACTGGGTTGTACAATTATATTTCATGGGGAAACTTTTTTTCACATAATGTTCCTTTTCATACATTTTTTGCTTTTTCCCCCCTTAAAGGTAAGAATAAGAATTTAAAAAGTATGGGAATAAAAAAACTACCATATATAAAAGCAAAATTTTTTTTATCATCGGGGGATGTAAGATTTTTTATGAAACAAAAATGAATATCAAAAAAACGGGGACTACAAAACATATGCATTGAAAAAAATTTAAATTTTTTGCTAAATGTAAAAAAAAAAAGAAATAAACAAATTTTAACACAACAGTACATATATACATTATACATACTGTTGAATTTTCTTTTGGGAACTTTTCTTATTAGACCCAGTTTAACTTTATTTAACTATTTTAATGCTTATAGTGAACTTTTTGGGACTTTTTTCTGACATTTCTACTTTTCCCCAAAGGCGGATTTATATGAGTAATTTATTTTCCCAGAAAAAGTTTTATGCCTGAATAATGAATTTCAATGTGCAAAAGAAATTCTAACCATGTCAGTGTTTTTTTGACAGCCCCCCAAAAAATGACCAAGTACATTTCTTGGAAGTTGATATCATTTTTTAGTTTGACACCATAAAAGGTATATCCCCAAATTAACCCACAATGAAATTCCCTGATGTCCAGTTTCCTACCCCAAAGGAGGCCATGAGCCTAAATTTTTTGCCCTGTTTAAATTTTCCCAAGATCACTCTAGTGTTTTTAACATGCAGCATTTTTAACAACAGGATGCTGAATTTTTTTTTACATAAAAAAAAACCACCAACCTTGGGTCGGGTTGAATTTGAAGACATAGCCAATCTTGGCCAGTGCCTAATCAACCAAACATTCTCCCGGCTAAAAAAAAATCCCGGGTTTTTCCCCAATTTTTTAAAAAAATATGTATGATTTTTATTTTGAACTTTTCCCAAAAATTTAAGGGAATTTAAACATTTTCTATGACTTGCTTTTAAAAAAATGCTAAATTTTTTTCATATTATTAAAAACCCAATTTACAAAAAATTTAAATTTTTTAAAAAAAAGAAATTTCGGGGAAAGGGAAAATTTTATTTTTTTAAAAAATTTTTCAAGTATTGGTTTAAGGGCAGAATTTAGTGGTTGTTTTTTTTCCCCGTAAGTTTACAGACAATTAGAAAAAGATTATTGGATAAGATACAATCACTCAAAAAACCAATGATCATTTGATTTTGGCATTCTCCCTTTTTGTTGGCATTAGTTTAAATTTGGTGCCTCTGTCCCCCAAAGTAAAATTTTTTCATTTAACAGAAATTCTGTATTTATTTGAATCAAAAGTCGCATTTGGGAATTCCCCCAATAAGTTTTTATGAAAATGGAAAATAGCATAAAAATGGTATATAACATCCAATTTTTAAAATTTAAAAAATTAAATTTAAACTAAAACTAATAAGACGGATTAATCAAAAAATAAAAAACCCTTTTTGGGAAAAAGGGTAAAATAAACCCTTTGAAAATTGTTTTAATTGCCCCACCCAAAAAATTTTTTTCCTTTGATTCTGTTGCAAATCATTTTTTCATTGGAAAAAAAATTAGGGAAAAGGGGCGGGATTACATTCGAGTTAGTATGGTTTATATGCAATTTCATTTAAAAGAATGTATTTATGATTGTCAATTTAATACGTTATAGTGAATCATCTTCAAAATATTAATCTAGAATTAAAGCATTCAAAGAGATGTTAAACTTTGTTCCTGTTGAAAAATTCATTTTATAAAAGCCCTTTTCATGGTTTAAATTAAGCATGTTTGAATAATTGAGGAGGGTGTGAAAAAAACAATATAAATTATATTAATTCAATCCTTTCTTTTGAATAAATATATGAACAATTTTATTTGTGCAATCAATTTTTTATAGCAAAGTTGTTTGAAAAAAATCATTTTTGAATTAATTTTATGTTGTGTATTATTGCAACCTTATTGATGACACTAGCCCATGGTTGCCAATTCAGCACATAATACACATGCAAGATTGGGTTTTCCAAAATTGGCAAGAATTTTTCCTTTAAATTTTTATTTTTTTTATAAAGTAGTTTTTATTCCCCGCTTTTTTTGGGTCTTTTTAGCACTTTTTTATTTTTGCCGAAAAAATTTTTATTACTTTTGATATCGACCTTTTTTCAAAAAAAACGCAAAATTTGTTCAATATAATATGCTTTGGTGTTATTTAAAATTTAATTGTTTCGTTTTAAAAAATTTTAAAATGAAAATTTTGAAAAAAGCTTCCATTTATCGTTTCCCGTAATATTTTAGTGATTCATCTAAAAAAAAAAAAACACATTAAATATAATATTTTAAGTAACAAAATTAGCACATATATTAATAATTCATTACAAAAAAATGCTGGAATATTATAGATTATATATTTCTGTATTGGATAGTATGTATATTTTGTTCCCCTTTTTATTTAATAACCTTTTCTTTTCTCCAAAAACATCCACTTTTTCTCACTTTTTTTTTCTTTTAGGGGGAAAAAAATTAAAAATATTTATATGAATATTTTAAAGAAAAAATTTTTTAACAAATTTCAAATATGTATTTACATTTTTATTACTTTTTCCAAAAGCCTTTGATATAATTTTGGGGAAAATTTTTCCCCTTTAAATTTTTGCAGTCATGTCTTTATTTACTAAAAAAATAAATTATATTTAAAATTACTTACATCAACCTTAGCTTTGACTAGAAGAAAAATCTTCTTTGCCTAATGAGAAAGAAAAAAAATTTATATAAAAGCAATTGATATTTATTTCCCCGAAGAGTTAAATAGTAGGAATATGAATGTTCCCCCTAATTTATTTTTTTAAAAATAAATAAAATGTAAAGGGTACATATTTAAAAAAAAAAAACCCTGTAAATATTTTGGCAACCCAAATTTAAAAACTATTTAACCTTTTTAAAAAATTTGTTCTTTTTTCCCCCTCAAAGAGGCATACATTTCTTTTTTTGGGTTTTTTTCTTTTTCCCTTTGGGGTTATAATACTCAAGAAAAAAATTCAAACTTATGGGCTCTTTTTCTAATAAATGTTTAAAAAACAATTTTCAATGTTACTTACCGGGTTTTTAAGTTCTCATGATTGTACTTAGGGGAGATTTTGGGTTGTCTGAATTTTACAGTAAATAATTGTACAAAATTTTTAAAATAATAAAATTTTTTTGAAGATATCTTCTAATTTTTTAATCCCCCCTACTTATTTTAAAAAATGCCAAAATTTGAACTCTGATTACATTTTACTTAACATTATTCTAGAGATTGGCTTTTTAAAATTTTCTAATATAATTTGTAATGGGGGGTATTTAATTGTTTAATAAAAACCCAGGAGTTCTAAAAATAAATGTCATAAAAAATTTTTTTTATCTAAAAGTTACATATTAATTTTTTTTAATTTGAAGAACCTTGGCTGGGATGGAACCACCAACCTATTGTTCCACTGCTACCCCTTTTGCATGCCCCTTTTAAAAACCCGTACCCCCAACCCTTTTTTCGCCATGGGCTGGTTTTTAAATTAGATAATTGTTTGTTTCTTGCTAAAAAGGGAAGTGTTGATTATTTATATTTTATTTATTTAATAATTTTATTTTAATTGTATTTAAATAACCTTTTGAATAAATACAGTGTTTTAAACATGGAAATCCCGGCCCGTGGACCAGGGTTGGGACTACGCCTTAGATGATAGGATGAAGTGGAACCCTTTTTTTGGGCCAGTTTTAAGGGCCCTTTTTGCCCCTTTTCCTTTGTTGTGTGATTTCGAGGAAGGGCCTGCCAATCCCCTTTCCCCGGGGGATTATTTTCCCGTTGAAGGACTTTCTGAGAGAAGGTTGTTTTTGCAGCCATTACTGAAATTGATACATTTTTTCTAAGTAAGGTTCTAAGTTTTCATTGGAACATTTTTATGTTGATGTTTTGGGCAATCTTTTGTTGAAATGGTGAGTCAAGTTGATATGTGTTGTTCCCATTTTATTCATTAGTTGTGATGTAAAAGTCCAGGGGTGTCAAACTCAAAGACTAAATTGGGCCGAACCAACAAGGTTTAACTTTAGGTGGGCCACAAAACAATCAATATTCATAGAAACATAAATTTATTTCCATCAATTCAATAAAATTAAAAAAAAATAAAAAAATTTAATGTTTACATCCTGACACTTAAACTTTCTCTCTACTATTTTTTTCCTATTTGGGGGAAATTTTTTTATTTTATATTTGTTGTGATATACTGGCTGGGGGGGTGGGTTTGCCCCGCTTAGACTCTCCTTAGAATGAATGCATAATCACGCATCTGGTAGCTGTGGGTTGTGCTGCCATCTAATATTCAATTCCTGTGTCAACACTGAGAACCCGGGTAAAAAGAATTGATTCGTTATGGGAGGGGGAGTTGATGCATAGTGACTTTTCGGGCAGTGTGATTTGAACTGGTTACCTTTGGGTCCAAAGTGCACACCTTAGATGACTGAGACGAAAAGAGATCCCTATTCAGGCCTGTCATTAAGTGCTTTTTTATTCCTGTCCTTTGTTGTTTACAACTTGCATCAGAAAGGCCTGCTGCAAATGGCCTGACATTTATTTTTCAAGGATGGTTGAATATCTTTATTATTAATAATTATAGTAACCTTGAAGCCAAACACAGCATTTAAAAAACATGTTTAATTTTAGTCATTATATGAGGTGCTATTGAATGATGAATCAAACCACTGGAATTGAGATTCTGTTTACAAGAATCTTATGCTTTATTACTATTGGCCTGAAACCCCAGCAACAGATGGGTTTTTTTTCAGGGAAAAGTGCTTAATGAGGAATTTATTTTGTTTTTGGGAACATCTTAAAAAAAAGGTTGCCAACATAGTCAATGTAATCATAAACTCCCAAATAATCTTGCTTTTTGCATTTTCGAAAACTGTTTTTTTCATCTATTGACTTTCAGATCATTCAAATTTAAAATTTTGCGCTACATATTTACCATTCATATTTTTTTTGTTATGATGTTCATTTTTAAAATTTGATTGCAGTTTTAAATTTACAAAAAAAAATTTTGACCTCTTAAATTATGATAAAAACAATTCTTTCAGATAAATTTTCCATATCTGGTAAATTTTCCTTTAAATTTTTGCTTGTTTAACTTCTGGTGTGGTTTATCTTGAAAATATATGCCACTGAAAATCAAATAATATCAATTAAGCATAAAACTGTATTAATAAAGGAAGGATAAAAAACTCACCAGTTTGTGATCTAACTTATTTCTCTTGTATAGCGCATCAAACATTTCTTGTTTGTATCCTTCCAGCTCCTGAAAGCAATATTAAATTATTGTATTGATGCACAATATCATGAAAAGCTTACAATAAAAAATACTTATTACAAATTGAAAATTCAAATGATCTAAAATTTATGTATATTTTAAATTTCTTTCTTTAAAGATCAACTTGAATATCATTTAAATTTGTGTCACTTCTTTGACTGGAGTGTAAAATAATTTCTTGCAGTAATGTGCACTATAATCGAATAAGTTTTGAAATTTCACAGAATTAAGACTATTTTAAATTACAACTATAGAGTACTAAGTGCCCTTCAATGTGAACCATGACTGTTTGAGTGGGGGAAAACTAATGGCCTGGTCCAATTTTAAATGAATTACTCAAACTATTTATACTCTAGATAAAGGAAATTAAAAATTTAAGAACTGTTTATGTTTTAAAATAAATAAAACATTTTTTACTTATGTAGCACTTTAAAGCTAATTATATTGCTAACACCTTACCAGGGCCGATCTTAGCAGGTGTGCAGAGCGTGCACTGCACGCGGGTGGCCGAAAGAAGGGGGCGGCCACAAGCCGTCTAAAATTCTTTCGATCAAGCAAAAAAATTTGTGAATTTCTCAAAATAAAATTTATAATAAGTTGAATAAATATGCTAAATTTTAAATAGTTATTGAAAAATCAAAATAAGTCCCGATTTCCCGATAGCATAAGATAGTTCGAGAAATATAAGAATGGATTTCAAATTCTGAGGAACATTCCCTCCTTCAGAGGTGTAGCCTGCCTTATCAGGGGGCCAGTATCAATGATAAAGGCCCCCCTTAGCTACAGGGGCTCCGGACGTGTATAAGCAAAAAGTCGTAAATTGTTATTAATGGTCATGTTAAGAGTTCCTTTCAACTTTTATAAAATAGTATGTCACTGGCTTCAAACGATATAAATTTTCCGTGTGAATTCTGAATCTCAGGTACTATAAAAAAGTTTAAAAGCTAGTAAAGTTACTCAAAATAATGAGAAAACAAGGAGTGGTATGTGGTCAGAAAGCAGGAAAAACTTCTCATTCAAAGCAGTTCCACAAAAAGATCGTTTTAAGTGAAATACAGATAACACTTGGGATGAGAAAAATACATTCAGAATGTTCTTTGCTTGTAAATGAAAATACCCCCTGTTGATTTATTGACTGTAATAAACGTCGCACTAAGAAGCTACATGAAGGTTTGGCATTAAGAATTTTTTTCAGAAGTGGTCCAGTGAAAGAGAATATTAGATTTTATTTATTCCGGTTCTCTTATTTCTGTAACAACCAAAAGACCTAATGTGCATTCAGTCAGCAAGAGATCTGCTTCCTGTTCTGAGAAAGATCTGGCCCATAAGCGCCAGAAATCTTCTATCCCCCTACAAGTCTATAGTTAAATAATTTTTTTAACGAGTATTCATGAGTTCTCAACACTGGTCCCATGGGGGAAGAGGGAGGGGGCGTTAAGGAAGAATTTCGACACATGGGACAAAAGTAATGAAAAGCACGATCAAGATTTATGACATGCTTAAGGACGAATGAGAAAAGAATGGGGCAGAAGGACCCTCCGAAGAAAAAACCCTTTTCGAAGAAAACTGAGGAAATTTTGCGTCAATTTGACTTCCGAATGAGTCTTTGAGTACATTCATTTATTATTTACCATACTCTCTTAAAAGGATCCTTACAATAGTGCGAAATTGAAATAAAGCAGAGTTATATTTATTTTGATGATTTTGTTTGTTATCATAACGTATTATGATAATTTTGTTTAGTAAAAAATGAAACAATCTATAATTTCTAAATATTTAATTTAAATTGCTTCAAACTGTGAAAAGAATTTTCAAAGAAATAAAGTATGATAAGTTTACTTATATGTATGTTAGATACACACAAATTTTTTGTTCTTTTTATTGAGGTAACATTTGAAATAAACACATAATTTTTCTAATATACTCTAAGACTGCTAAAAGAACCATTATTTGTAAGATTGAATTTGAAAAGCACAAATTCTTTTTTCTTTTTCTATTTGTTGCTATTTTAAGTCATTTGCATGATACCTTCTTGATTAAGATCTTTTGCACAGAGAATTTGAAAGAGTATTTAATACAAACTAATAATTAATTATGTGTATAATTATAAAAATAAATAAAAATTGTATAATTTCTTTAAAATATTGTATAGCATTCTGTATGCTTCTTATAAAGTTAATCAAAATTCATCTTTAACAATCTATAGCAATATTTAAAATCTTTAAAAAAGACAACTAAGAATGTCAGAACTATTGCAGAAATTTCTTATAAAAAGCATTTAATGAAAGGTTTCTTTTTACAGAACAATAATAAATGTTGAAAAATATAGGTAATATTTTTTTAGTTGCTCCTAGTAGCATAAAGCTATTTAATTAAAGTGACAGCAAAATGCATTACAGAAACAAAAATATGATAAACACAATTTATAAAGTAGACAAGAGAGAAAGAGATTTTTTTTTCTCTCTTTCTCTCAAACAAAACAGAAATGTAACAAAATTATTCAATAAGTAGCAAGGTTGTGTAATCTTGAGTATTTTTAATGTAATTAAGATACAAATTTAGTTAAAAAATTTTAGATTTCTCTTGTGATATTGTGGCCTTTGTCAGAAAGTTTTGAGTTATCTTAGAAATTTCGAATTATTCTAGAAATATTTTATTGTTCTGTTTAGTCTCAAAGTATTAAGATATTTGAAAAACAAACAAATAAGTATAATAATATTATTAATGTTTTATTAACTTATATTTAGGAACTTTAAAAGGAAACTACAAATTCAGAGCATTGTGATTGTGTTCGTAGTTTTTTTAAAAAAATCTTTAGAATTTTTGAAAGCTTACTTTTGGTGGAGATATTTTAATAATTTTGAATAAGTAATCTGGAAGACAAGCTACGCTTTGTTCTAGAAGTGAAACTAATATGTTTAAACGAACAATTAAACAAAGTATGTTTGTATTAAATCAGAAATTTCATAATTCAGTCAAAAAATTTGAAAAAAATTTAAAAACCTTAAGATTATTATTTTAATCTTCTAAATATTTCATGGAAAACATTTACAGTTTGCTATAATAAATTAAAGAGTGAAAATTTAGATTCGATTAAAAAAGAATTTAGTTATTTTTTAATCAAGAATTTATAACTTTATTTTCAAGCATTCACAGAAATTCCTTCCACACTGCTACAGAGAAATAAATTATGACTCGGAATCGGAAATCTTCCCTCGGGAAGACCCGAGGCTTTGTGCAAGCATCGAAGTTGCAAAAGAAATGGTCTCGACTTTCCCCAATGTAGAGATACTTTTAACTATACCGATATAGAATGCATCAGGTCAGAAATCTTCCTCAATTTTAACCCGGCACTTCCTGCGCAGGGTTATGTCATACCCACCGTCTACCTTTTTTCAACGCTCCTTCTAAACCTTTTTTGGAAAATTGATAGTTTCTCGTGTAGCTGACTTTAAGGTCATATCCTTTGAGGGGCCTTAGCTTGTAGGCGAATTCTAAATATATATTTTTGGATACGCCTCTTCGGTATATCCATCCTTCGCCGCGTGAACTGCCGTTACAGTTCTGATTGCATGAGCACATTTTAAATCTTCCTTATACTATGGCGTATTATTGTAGTTATGATGAAGAAATGTGATATTTAAGTAATTTAATAGATACAGTATTTAACAGATATAGTACAACAGTATTTTCGGATGAAGAAATTCTGTTCATGATTATGATGAGGAAGGATCCAATGATGAAGTCTGACAGCAAGTATGATTCCTCCACTGAAATCGGTCCAGATTAAGAAGAGGGATTCACAGTTAGAAATACATGTTTTATATGTATAGACACATAAACATTTGAGAAGAACGTGACTTTAAAGGAGACAACTGGTATGCAGCCACTTTCAGATGAATTTTTGAAAAGAAAAGAAAAAACCTATTGCTGGTACAATAAAAGAAAATAAAAAAGAAATTCCAAAATAAGATATAGACGGTATATAGCTCTTCAATAAAATAGCTTCATTCAAAAATATTTTCCTGGTAAAAAACAGCGAACTGAGATATTAGAAATTATAGTGAAAAATGATCTTATTCCATGTTTTCCCAATTTCGCTCTAGCATTAAGAATTTTTTTAACCTAACCTGTTTCTCTAGCTTCCGATGAAAGAAGTTTCAGTAAATTAAAAATCATGAAAATTACTTGAGGAATAATATGACACAAGAAAGGGGCTTTCAGATTTGGCCATAGTCTCAATTGAATCCGAAATCTCAGAAAAAACTTATTTAACCGAAACTATTAACAAATTTACTTCTCAGAAAGCCAGAAAAGTTATTTTAGAGTTACAGTAAAGTCTGGCGTATAACGTGCCCCTACACATATTCGCCGTATAACACGCACACCCTTTCTTACGAAGAATCCTGAAATGCATGTGCGCAATGATCTTGTGTTTTGAAGTCCTTTATTCGAATATTTTTCTAAGCTTTACTAAAAATAGGGTACTTTCAGAATTACAACCCTTTAAGTTCATAAGGAATGTTATTTCTTTCACAGAAACAGTATTTCGATATAGTATGTAAAAGTCTGATCTTTTTCTATGGTCATCTTTTTTGTATTTTTAAAGCTCTCATTTTTATACCCGGCGTATAATGCGCAAACGTAAATTTTGTTCTTATTTTTTGAGTTAAAAGAGCGTGTTATACACCGGATTTTACGGAATAGTTTATTAACTTAGTCTTAGTAGAAGGACTGATTTACTGCAAGGTTTGTGCCTTAAAGTATTTACTTTTATTTAGATTGTATTTTTTGAGTAAATTCTGTTGTTTTGCATTTATAATTATAAAATGTTTATTTTTATTTTAAAGCTTATATTTTTGTTTATATTATTTTGTTGAAGCATTTTGTCACTATTATAACTCATTACATTGTCCAAAAATGAAGCTCTGCACTTCAAATTTTATTTGAGTTATTATTAATGTGTTTTATTTTTTATTCTTATATAAGTAGATGAGTTTTTAACGTTAAGTATTAGAATATAAAAAGTTCTCTAGGTGGGCGGCACATTAGGTGTTTGCGCGAGGGTGGCGGATACCCTAGGATCGGCCCTGCACCTTACAAAGTAATTTGTCAAAATAACACAGTTGTTACTACATAGCTAAAATTCAAATAAAATATTAGCAGGAAATTATAAATGGTTATATATACTGGTATTAAGTATTCATAATGGGAAACCACCATTTATCTCAGCATCATAAATTACCTAATATGCTTGATTTTAAAACAAATGCATGAAACCCAAATAGCATTCATTGCAAAATTAAAATAAGTATAAATAAATAAACAAAATAAAAAAAAACACTACTTGCCTGCATTCCTTTTAAGTAATCGATTTTCATATACGATTCTTTGTAAAATCTATCAACCTTTAAAGTAAGAATAAGTTATTTTATGACCTTGCATAAAAAATAAGCCTATATATAGAGAGAAAATTAAATAAATGGAATGTAAAATACTCTGAAAATAATTTTAAAAAGCATAAGAAAAAAGTTTATATAAGGCTTTTAACCTTTCACTTACCTTTTTGAAAATCAATTCACATTCACTGATTTTTTTCATAATTTTGTGTACTTTTTTTTCATTCCTGTAACAAATGTACAATTTAAAGTATGTTTAGATATATAAGCTTGTATTTTTACTATCATAATTTTTATAATCATAAGTTTTGAGACAACTGTGTATTAATTGGTTTGTGTCTTAAAGTTAGAAATTTGTGTGTCCACAATGTGGTTAAACAAATCATTTAGAAAAAAACTGCACTATAATGTACATATATCTTTACCTGATGCCCTTTTTTTTATTGGGCTTTCTGTTTTTAGATTTAACCACCTTTCTTTGTCTTTTAACTGTAAAGAAAATTTAAAAAATTAAATTTCACACATTTTAATTCATTTTTTTAAGCAAATAGATAAATGTACCACTATTTATACTCTATAATTTTCATAATTGATTAAAATAAATATCAATACTAATTCTTTGTGATAAAGTTTAAGAAGGAAAAAATGATGCATTTCTAGAAAGAAGTACTGGAAATTTTTTTAATTCAATTGAATAATCCTATTGATACTTTTCCCTCGGAGATGTTTTCCTTCAAAATACCACCAAATCAATCTTCACATTGAAGCGTTGCTTCCTCATCCATTTTGCAAAGCTCATGGTGCTCCGTAGCAAATATTAAATATCTCACCATGTTTAAATTTATAAACAAGTTTTAAATGTGATAAAAAAATCCTGTGGAATTGTTTATTTTATTGTTTTGAAATTTTAAATACCTGTTATTTTTCTTCTTAAACAAAAAATATTCCTTGATTCTAAATCTCATAAAATCTCGAAGTAATAAGAATAAAAAGAATTTGTTTTTTAGTGATATCAAACTTTATTTAAGTGATTTGTTGCAGTAAAAATTATTCATCATTGCTTTTCTAATCAGAATTTTTTAAAATGAATTGTTACTGGTTAAAGATTCATAGTTATAGGTTTATGAAGAGTTTTTGTAATTGTAGTAAAATTTAGGGATTATACCATGCCAGAAAAGAATTTTTTTAAAAAAAAGTTAAAAGCTGTATGGAAAACTAATTTAAAGTTTTAGTTTTTAACATAATGGAGAAAAAGAAACAGATGTTGTTGAATTTTATTCCATGACTGAAGAATGAAATGAATACTAAAATGTAACTGTTAATCTTGTACGAATAATTTCATGCATAAGATGGAAAAACCTTAAAGATATGGCTTGAAGATGCCACTCAAACGCATATACCAATGCATTTACAAATGAGTTTTGTTTTACCTTGAAATAAATTTCTTTAAAATGCACATTTTGGTTTGTTTTCGATTTACACTGTTTTCAAAAGAACCTATCCTCCGTGTAAATTAGGGGTTGGCCGAATTCACATGCCCTCTTGTACTTGACACTCTTTGTTTTCCTTCATTGTGTTTCAGTGTTGCTTTTCTGATTCTAAGTTTTATCCTTAATTTTTTCGTACAAGATAAATATTTTGAAGGTTTTGTTTTGATTAAAAAAGTTATTTGAAGCTATGTCATAAGTAAAAAAATCTGTAAATGCCATTTTTATCTTTTGATAAGTAACAAATTAAAGGGAATACATTTTGCCTTTCTTAAATTTTAAAACTGTAGCTTTTGGTAAACTTGCAACAATTACTATAGAATGTACTGTGAAGCCCAGAACTAAATTTTGCATGTAATTTCTTGCAGTTCATTGTGTTAGAAATCACATGGAAAGCAATATTTTTGAAAAGTATGGTTTGGTATGGAATAAAATTAACTCTATAAAAAGTAAAATCCTAAAATATAAAAATAAAATTATTTGTAATATAATAGAAAATGAATCAAATAATATTGTCTAATGTAGAAGCAAAAACATTAAATTGGGTGCACTTTTCAATATTAGAATACACACAATAGTTCATACATTACTTTGCAGTAGTACATTTCTTAATTAGAAAAGTAGTTAAAAAGAAAGCATCGTATGCACATCACATTTGGTGATGTTTTCGTTTGATAACTATTTTGTTTCGGCAAAAAAATTTTGTAACGCTTTATATACTATTTTTTCTAAAAATCCGATTAAAAGTTTACTATTTCTATTTAATTTAAACCCAGATAATTGAAACCATTATAACAATATTATTTGTAACAATTTAGCAAGAAATCATTAAACATTTTTTGGGACTTTGATTTTTTTTAAAAATTCGTTTTAGCATTAAGTTTTCTTAATTATTAAACATAATCTTTATTAAGTAAAATTGTCTTAGTATGTCTTTAGTAAAAAAAAAATCAGCGTGTGCCTATTTAAAATAAAGGATTAAAAAGAATTTCTCACCTTTGAAAGATTTTTTCTCTTTTCCATTTCGGGTTGTGGAACTGTCAACTTTTTCTTGGCTTCAGCCTCATAATTTACCTGTAATGAAATAAACTTGCTGTAATATATTTTCTATTCAACAACATAAAAATTTGTCATAGTAGGAGGAGGTACTGAAATTTCATGGGAACACACGTTGAAATTTTGAAACACACAAAAAGATTTATTTTGCATTATGTTCTTAAGCAAAGTTATCAAAATACAATTTTACCTCCATTTCTTCAATGATTTGCTTTTCAGACATAATAAGTAATAGGTTTAATAAACAAATTAAGCAGAATCAGTTTAAAGAACAAAGAGACACGCGGTTCTAAAATGTTCCGTTTATCTTAACATATCAGCTGTTGCCAATAATTTTCCTTAAATGTTATTCCGAAATGCGTAAGTTGCATAGAGGCGTTGCGCCTAGCCAATCAGAGACTTCATTTCGGGCGAGATGAAGTCTGATTGGCTAGACCTGGGGTATCCAAACCCAACTGAACTTGCGGAGCCACTTCAGAAAAACATAATCTCGCGGGTCGCACGTAAAAATATGTACCTTTATATCAGATTGGGAAACGGAAAAACATTGAGTGAAAATTTAAAACAGAATGAATTATTTTTCATGTATATAATGTTTATGTAATATAATAATGCAATGATCAAATAATGTTTAAAATATTACAATTGCCATTTTCTTGAAAATTACGGTGTACTTTTTGAATTGATCTTTCGTTGCTCATTGTTGAAATTTGATAGTGTTGTCATTCGAAAACGATTAAGTATACTTTGCCCTTTTTCTTAACTATCCTGAATATTTTTTTGAAACGTTAAAAGCATCTCTGACTGCCACTTGGTTTTTGGGCACTCCAAACAGAAAAGGAGGAGGAGAAATGAAAGTTGCACACACAGGGAATCCACAGTAAAGGATATGCATAATGCAATTTGGAATTTATTAAAAAGTAATTTATTATAGAAAAATCAAATGTAACTGTTTGATAGAATATAAATCTATTTTAATCTAAAGCTCATTTATGCTATCAAAAAGGATTTATTTTAAAACAAGATCAGGTAATACGCAAATACATTTTGTAGATATATATATGAAGGAGGAAGGTTCGTTCTGGGTTTTTTCTGTTCCGGAACGCGAGTACATAACCGATCACTCCAAAACGATCGTCTTCGCTTGATGTTGGTACTAGTTTATATAGATATCACACCGCCACATATATATATAAATTTCCCCTCAAATAAATTTCAAAATGAAAAAGCCTGATATATATATAAATTTTTTAAAGAGTCGGTGGACCGCAGCTTACGAACTGGCGGGCCGCGTGTTGGACACCCCTGGGCTAGACGCTGACAGCCTTAATGTGAATGCAGCTTAACAGCTGCCGTATCGGTGAAATGCTGACTTCCAATAGCAGTGGATTATTATTTTATTAAGCAGTGTCGATTTAAGCTCATTTCGGATCCTGGGTTAAGAAGATTGACAGGTACCCTCGGCACCGGCGGATCGATATTTATAACCAGCAAATCTGGTTTGAGGCCCGGGTGCTCAATGAACAATATTCAAAAAGGTGTTAAAAAAAGGTTTGGTCAAAAGACGCGAAAAAAAGAATGTTTCAACATTTAAGCAATAGATGATGCTTTCCAAATAAAATATACATGGGGCATTCTTTATGACCCCTAAAATCTTTGCGTGGCTTACAGGTTAAACCAAATGTATTGTACATGTTTTTTTTTCCCCTAAAAAAAATCGGGAGGCAGCAATCAGTTTTTAATGGCCTTGAGATCTGCTTTAGAAATTTTCAATACGATGTCCGCTTTTTGTCGCCAATTCAAACCACGCGTGTCTTTATATTTAGGTAAATATAAAATCGTAATACTTGGCGCTACATTTTGCAGATCAGCCCACGCTCAGAAATCATTATTGGGACCAATTTATAGTTTCCGTAACGTATACGCTTAAAAGGATTTGTATTCTTCAAAGGAATTTTGCCTTAAATGATTGCAACCTACGCATGTACGCTGTTGAATCTGGAAAAAAAAATACTAGAATGAATTTGGGGGCACAAAACATTCATAGCGCGCACTTTTTACGATACGTAAGTAACAGATCGCACATCTCTATAAAACCTACTCGTTCTCTCTTGCTAAAGATATATTATTACAATATGAATGTCCGGAGTACCTAGAAACGCGTCCTTAGTATAGAGATCATATTAATATGTAAGAATACGATCTTGATCGTTTGGTTCCAATCCTCATATACAGAAGTTTAGGGTCCGTAAGTGGTAACGTAAGAGAATAAATGAAACGGTACTAAATCTTTCCTGGCTTTTTATTAATGAATCTGTCCACACATCCCGCTAAGATTAGAGGCTTGAGTTAAATTGTGAATTCCAGTAGGAAACGTGAAACACATTCATTTGATAAGCAGGGGTGGACAAAGATCGGCCCGCCAAGACCATCAGAAATTTCGATTTGAACAGAGCCGTACACAACCAAAGATTCATCTCGTATATTCCACTATTAGGAGAACAAAGTACCTGAAATTATTGCTATTAAAATTAAAGATTAGATGCCCACAGTTGGGAGCATAAGGTTACAAGATTTAAAGAAATTTGAGACTAACTTTTTTTTACTCTCACTATGATGCAGCACACGAAGAGCTGCAGCTTGACCTTATTGACTTGCAGTTAGATCAGTAAAAATATAAAATGCTATGACATTTACTAATCTTTGTCTGCTGAAAAGTTTCCATGGGCTGGAAGAAATTTACTGGGGAAATATTCTTTATATTTGGGTCGACTTATATTTATGAGTAAAGTTGTTTTTTGCATGAAGAGCAAGTGTAAATATAGATGCAAGTTGGTTGACATAATTCCACAGCAGCTGATAAATTCAACAAACAAATCTCATGCCCGTTTTGAAAAGAAAAAAAAATGTTTAGAAGTGTTATAGGGAACATTTGTCTTTATTAAGCTATTAAATGTCCTTATATACATGTATATTGATGTCTTCAGATGATATAAAATTAGCACAATAAATAAATTGAATAAAACTGCCACTATTTTTATTTAACTTATATTTATTGATTTTTATGATATAAATTTATACCTTTTCTGAGATGCTAAGTGTTAGGGTTCATGCCACTAGATGACGCTATTTAAAAAATTAAGGTGTGCATTATTGTTTACACATAAGAATGTAAAAACAAAGAATTGAAAGAGGCTGTACGGGCCATTCGCTCTATGTTACCGATACTTATATAATATATATATATTGAATAAACAAGTTGGAAAAGACATAAGCACTAAGTTAACTAATTGATGCAATCATTTTAAAAAGGTGCGGCCTTCAGAAAAGAGCCCTCGAGCAGGGGCGTAGCTACCGCCTTATGAATGATACGGGGCCCTAACATGTGTAACTACAGTACCACTAACAGAGCTTTCTTTTCTAAAAAAGGGCCCCCAAGGAGTTTTGATACGGGGCCCACTCAGAACTAGCTACGCTAGTGCCCTCAAGCCAAAACAGTTTCCCTTCCTCTGGATTATGACTGATAAGTCAAACATAAAGTTTTCTGATTATAATATTGATGCTTATAATCAAGTTTGAAGTATAAACAGCAATCTTATTTAGTTATGGAAAGGGCTTAAAGGGTAGAATTGTGGTTTAGTAATTATCTTTTTTTCACAATATTTGTAGAACTATAGATGTAGGATATCCCATTTGTAAAAGGTTAGATCATATCCTTTACCGAGGTCGGCAATTCTAATCAAAACAGTATTCCACATCAACGCCATCTAGCGTTCCTTTTAAAAACGCCGACATCAACCTTTTTCGGCAGAAGCCCACTAACACCCGTCAAAGAAACGTCGTATTTCGCGCGTCCGCGCCAGGCGGTAAGTCTTAATAGCACCATAATGAGTTCTATTTAATCTCAATTGCTTACCTTAAAGTAATGT
Source organism: Trichonephila inaurata madagascariensis (assembly GCA_019973955.1). Lineage (NCBI taxonomy): Eukaryota > Metazoa > Arthropoda > Arachnida > Araneae > Nephilidae > Trichonephila > Trichonephila inaurata. Next base: position 23,291 of record BMAV01006011.1, read on the forward strand.
GATCTAATTTTCCTATTTTGAAATATTCCCCATGTAAATACTCCCCAATAATTCTTAATAAATTATTAAGTTCTCGACTAGTTTCTTAAACTATGTTGTCTATTTTATTTTATAATTAACTAATACACCCTAAAAACCCCTAGACACCACGCCATAAAACCCGCTGTCTGAAGAATCCCACCTTTTGGAAGAGTTAGGTTGGATTCCCACATAGATAACAGTTTTACCCCTCGTCAGTTCTCTTTAAAGATCTGCCATTCCTTAGAAATAGGTGACCAACCGTCCTCCTTTAGGGAGGACTGTCCTTTCAGGAAAAGTGTCCGCCTTTTTTTTTTTTTCATTATTTTAAAACTGATTTGTTAGTCTCTATTTAGATATGTACCAAAGTATGCATGGCCGATCCTAGCAGAGGTGTGCACCGCACGCGGGTGGCCTCAGGCCGCCTATAATTCTGTCGATCAAGACAAATTTTCATTGAATTTCTCAAAATAAAATTTATAATAAGTTGAATAAATATGCTGAATTTTAAATAGTTATTGAAAAATCAAAATAAGTCCCGATAGCATAACATATTACGAGAAAAATAAGAATGAATTTCAAATTCTGAGAAACATTCCATCTCATCAGGGGTGTAATTTGCCTTATCAGGGGACCAGTATCAATGATACGAACACGCCTGGCTACAGGGGCCCCGGACGTGTGTAGGTAAAAAGTCGTAAAATGTTATTAATGGTCATATTAAGAGTTCCTTTCTATGTTTATGAAATGGTATGTCACTGGCTTCAAACGATATAAATTTTCCTTGTGAATTCTGAATCTCAGGACTCAATAATAAAATTTTAAAAACAGAATAACTCAAAATAATGAGAAAACAAGGAGTGGTATGAGGGTCAGAAAGCAGGAAAAACTTCTCATTCAAAGCGGTTCGACAAAAAGATCGTTTGAAGTGAAATACAGAACACTTGGGATGGGAAAAATCCATTCAGAGTGTTATTTGCTTTTAAATGAAAATACCCCCTTCGTCTGTTGATTGGATTGACTGTAATAAACGTCGCACTAAGAAGCTACACGAAGGCTTGGCAGTTGGAATTTTTTTTCAGAAGTGGTCCAGTGAAAGAGAATTCGATTTTATTTATCCCGGTTCTCTTTTATTTCTGTAATAACCAAAAGACGGAATGTGCATTCAGTCAGCAAAGGCCAGAAGTCTTCTGTCACCCTCCAAGTCTATAGTTATTTTTTTAATGAGTATTCATGAGTTCTCAATGCTGGTCCCATGGGGGGAAGGAGGAGGGGGCGTTAAAGAAGAATTTCGACACATCGGACAAAAGTGATGAAAAAACACGATCAAAATTTACGACATTTTTAAGGACGAATGAAAAGAATGGGGCAGAATGACCCACAGAAAAAAGACGCCCTTTCGAAGAAAACTGAAGAAATTTTCCGTCAGTTTGACTTTCGAACAAATTTCTTTTAGCTTCCTGCGCTTATACAGACAAAAAAGTCGGAACAACAAAAACGGTTAAACAACAAAAGGTAACTACACTTTCACTTTCAAATTCTCTTTTCGATTTTTAAGATTTATTGCCCAGGTAATTTAATTCTTGCGTAAGATAAATTGAAAAAAATTTTTTTTGCATTTGTGCTATTACTATTTTATTTATTTTTCGTTTTACATATATAAATGTCATCAATTTCTTTGAATACTTTCATGTTGATTAACATATTTAATGTATATTTTCATAGCTTGAATGTACCGTAATCTTGAAACATTTTCAATTGGCAGTCTTATTCAAATGAAAGAATATTATTTGCCTCTCGCGCGCGCGCGTATAAAAGTAATTTCTTTAGTCACTTATGAAAAATGGTAATAATTCATTTAAAATACAATACACTAATGAGCCTTTGGGTACATTTATTAATTATTTACCACACTTAAAAGGATCCTAACAGCTCGAAATTGAAATAAAACGTAGTTATATTTATTTTGATGGTTTTGATTGTAATCATAACGTATTACGATAATTTTGTTTAGTAATAAATGAACCAATCTGTAATTTCTAAATATTTAATTTAAATTGCTCAAACTGTGAAAAGAATTTTCAAAGAAATAAAGTATGTTAAGTTTACTTTACACACAATTTTTTCTTCTTTTTATTGAGGTAACATGTGAAATAAACGCATAATTTTTCTAATATACTCTAAGACTGCCAAGAGAACCGTTATTTTGTAAGATTGAATTTGAAAAGCACAAATTTTTTTTTCTTTTTGCTATTGCTTTTTTAAGATTAATTTGCACGATATTTTCTTGATTAAGGTATCCGTCTACGTTCGAAACCGTGATTTTAAAAAACCGCATAAATGGATAATTTTCATGATATTTAGTGTCACTAGGATTAAAATACATGCATAGAATTGTTTTAAGGTCATTTTGACAAAAAAAAATTTAAATACGATATTTAGGCAAAAAATGAATTTAGAATATTTTTTCAAAATGTTCTTTTGTGAAAAATGCTTCTATTATAATATTTTGCCTGTATATAGCTCAGACTTCTCTACAGAGGCTCAACTAGAAGTTTTGAAAAATTCACATTATTTTCAGAGTTACCACCAATTGAAATAATTATTGGCGTTTTATTCTTAAAATTGCTCCCTTCCGTTGTCGTAAACTATGGATAAACCCACTTCTAAGTTATATATTTCAAAAATTCTAGTTGAGCCTCTGTAGGAGAGGTCTGAGCTATATACATCCAAAATATTTTTATAATGGAAGCATTTTTCACAAAAGGAGGACATTTTGAAAAAAAGATTATTCTAAGTTGTTGTTTTTTTTTTGCCGAAATATTTTATTTAATTTTTTTTTTCAAAATGTCCTTAAAACAATTTTATACATGTATTTTAATCTTAAGTGACATTAAATATCATGAAAATTATCAATTTATGCGCTTTTGCAAAATCACGGTTCCGAATGTAGTCGGATATCTTAAGATCTTTTGCCCAGAGAATTTGAAAGAATATTTAATGCAATCTAATAATTATGTGTATAATTAATTATATAAAAATACATAAAAATCGTATGTCTCTAAAATATTATATAGCATTCTATATACTTCTAATAAAGTTGATCAAAATTCATCTATAACAATTTAAAGCAATATTTAAAATCTTTAAAAAAGGCAAAATAAGAATGTCAGAACTATTGCAGAAATTTCTTATAAAAAGCATTTAATGAAAGGTTTCTTTTTACAGAACAATAATAAATGTTGAAAAATATAGGTAATATTTTTTTAGTTGCTCCTATTTGTAAAAAACTATTTAATTAAAGGGACAGCAAAATGCATTACAGAAACAAAAATATGATAAACACAATTTATAAAGTAGACAAGAGAGAAAGAGATTTTTTTTTCTCTCTTTCTCTCAAACAAAACAGAAATGTGAAAAATTATTCAATAAGTAGCAAGGTTGTATCACCTTGAGTATTTTTAATGTAATTATGATATAAATTTAGTTTAAAAATTTTTTGATTTCTTTTGTAATATTGTGGCCTTTGTCAAAAAGTTTTGAGTTATCTTAGAAATTTCAAATTATTCTAGAAATGTTTTATTCTGTTTAGTCTCAAAGTATCAAGATATTTGAAAAAACAAACAACCAAGTATAATAATAATATTAATGTTTTATTAACTTATATTCAGAAACTTTAAAAGGAAACTACAAATTCAGAGTATTGTGACTGTGTTAAGTTTTTTTTTTTTTTAAATTTTTTAGAATTTTTGAAAGCTTACTTTTGGTGGAGATATTTGAATAATTTTGAATAAGTACTCTGGAAGCCAAGCTAGTTTTTGTTCTAGAAATGAAACTAATACGTTTAAACAAACAATTAATTAGACAAAATGTTTGTATTAAATCAGAAATTTTCATAATTCAGTCAGAAGATTTGAAAAAAGGATGAAATGTGTAATTTTTTGAGAGTTTCGAAAAAAAATTAAAAAGCTTAAGATTATTATTTTAATTTTCTAAATATTTCATGGAAAAAATTTACAGTTTGCAATAATAAATAGAAAACTTTAAACAGTTTGAAAATTTAGATTCGATTAAAAAAGAACTTAGTTATTTTTTAATCAAAAATTTATAACTTTATTTTCAAGCATTCATAGAAATTCCTTCCACACTGCTACAGAGAAATAAATTATGACTCGGAATCGGAAATCTTCCTTTGGACAGACCCGAGGCTTTGTGCAAGCATCGAAGTTGCAAAAGAAATGGTCTCGCCTTTCCCTATTGTAGATACTTTTAAAAATATTTTTAACTATACCGATATAGAATGCATCAGGTCAGAGATCTTTCTCAGTTTTAACCTGGCACTTCCCGCGCAGGGTATGTCATACCCACCGTCTACCTTTTTTCAACGTTCCTTCTAAACCCTTTTTGGAAAATGGATAATTTCTCGTGTAGCTGACTTTAAGGTCATATCCTTTGAGGGGCCTTAGCTTGTAGGCGAATTCTAAATATATATTTTTGGATACCGCCTCTTCGGGTATGTCATACCCTGCGCGTGAATTGCCATTATAGTTCTGAATTCATGAGCACGTTTTAAATCTTCCTTATGCTATGGCGTATTATTGTAGTTATGATGAAGAAATGTGATATTTAAGCAATTTAATCGATGCAGTATTTAACAGATATAGTACAACAGTATTTTCGGATGAAGAAATTCTGTTCGTGATTATGATGAGAAAGAATCCAATGATGAAGAGTCTGACAGCAAGTATGATTCCTCCACTGAAATCGATCCAGATTTAGAAGAGGGAGACACAGTTGGAAATAAATGTTTTATATGTATAGACACATATAAACATTTGGGAAGAACGTGACTTTAAAGGAGACAAGTGGTACACATCTCTTATCCACTTTCAGATGAACTTTTGAAAATGAAAAAAAACCCTATTGCTGGAACAATAAGAGAAAAGAAAGAAATTCCAAAATGAAATATAGACGGTATACAGCTCTTCAATGAAATAACTTCATTCAAAGATATTTTTCCTGGTAAAAAACAGCCAACTGAGATATTAGAAATTATAGTGAAAAATGATCGTATTCCCTGTTTTCCCAATTTCGCTCTAGCATTAATAATTTTTTTTAACCTTACCTGTTTCTGCAGCTTCCGGTGAAAGAAGTTTCAGTAAGTTAAAAATTACTTGAGAAATAATATGACACAAGAAAGGCTTTCAGATTCGGCCATAATCACAATTGAATCCAAAATCTGAGAAAAAATTGATTTAACAAATTTGTTTCTCAGAAAGCAGTACATAACTACAGTAAAATCCGGTGTATAACGTGCCCGTACACATATTCGCCGTATAACACGCTCCCCCTTTTTTACGAAGAAACCTGAAATGCATGTGCGCAATGATCTTATGTTTTGATGTCCTTTATTCGAGTATTATTCCAAGCTTTAGTAAACTAGTAATATAAAAAAAAAATAGTTTTTAAGTCAATTCCTACTTAGATCAACAATGAAAAATTTTATTTTAGCTACTTTTTATTAAATAGTTACAATTAATATAAATATGTATATACATAGGACAAAATCACAACATTAAGTGGTAATTAGTTTTTTTAATTATCATTAAAGTGTCGTATTGTCCTTTTAATTTCAGTCCAACTGAATGCTTTAACACGTGAGAAAAAACCTTTTCATGTTTTGACACAAGTCGCCAAAAGGGTCGCTATGTCGCCAACGTGGCTGTATTTGTAATTCTTTAAATAATTAGTTTTAATCAATTAAAATTTTTATCAATTATAATTAAATTATTGTATTTTCATCCAAAATGATCCTGTATATAAAATTTCAGCTCACTTCAGCGCTTTAAAATGTATTTTATTAACGATTGAAAATTCCACCAAGATAAAGAAATATATAGAGAGAATATGATCTAATAGTAGGAATTGAAAAATAGTGTACTTTTTCTAAATTACAAGCCTTTTTTAAGTTCATAAGGAATGTTATTTCTTTCACAGAAACAGTATTTCGATATATGCAGAAGTCTGATCTTTTTCTATGCTCATCTTTTTGCATTTTTTAAGCTCTCGTTTTAATACCCGACTGAAAACGCCCACCTGTAAATTTCGATCTTATTTTTTCATTTAAAAATGCACGTTATACACCTCGATTTTACGGTGTAGTTTATTTCTTTGTCTTTTCGTTTCACGAGATTTCTGCCTTAGTATTTATTTTTATTAGATTGTATTTTTTGAGTAAATTCTGTTTTGTATTTATAACTATAAAGTGTTTCGTTTTATTTTAAAGGTTATATTTTTGTTTATTATTTTGTTAAAGTATTTTGTTGCTATTATAACTCATTACCTGGCCAAAAAATGAAGTTTTGGATTTCAAATTTTGTTTGAGTTATTATTAATGTGCTTTACTTTTTATTCTTATATAAGTAGATGAGTTTTCAAAGTCAACGTTAAGTATTAGTCAAAATATGAAAAGTTCTTTTGGGGGGGGGGGCACATTTGGTGTTTGCATGAGAGCGGCCGATACCCTAGGATCGACCCTGCAAATATGTTTCAAATATATCGAAGTATGGTCTGAAACAAATATCACAGGAAATAGCAGTTTTCAATAGTTTTTTTTGACTTTATCGCAAGTAAATTGGAATTAGAAAATTGTGTTGAGTTTTTATCGAAAGAAATGCTTGATATTAAAATCGATGACAATTGTCTGTTTGAAGAAATTAAGACTGAATGTATTTTTAAATTCTATTAAATCGGAACAAGTGGAAAATCAACATGCTAAAATTGATAAAAGCTGGGTAGAAGTACTTAACCATTTCAAAAATGAACACTTTCCGTATGATAATTTAGTTATTGTTGAATTTACATTGTGCTGCCCTGGAACTAATGCAGCAGTCGAAAGAGTTTTTTGAGTTGGTAATGATTTTTGGATACGTGAGAAATCAAGATTGAATGTTGATATTTTATAAGTACAGTACTTACCTTAAAATTAATTCATTATGAAGGATATTTTTTGCTTCGAAATTTCCAATGTATTAGGAAATGATATTTTGACAAAATTATTCAATGGGGAAAATACTCGTTTGCGTAAATAATTAAAAGGAATGCAAGCGTAATTAGCGTATTTTTATTTGAATTAATAAAATGTTCCATATATTTACGTTATAACTTTTTCTTAAATTTTTCACATTCGCTCGTCCTCCTTTTCATTGTAAAAGAACTGGCCACATTATTAAGAACCACTTTCTCGCTATTCCGTAAAGGAGATTTTTGTGTGTGTGCGTGCAGTTTTTGTCTACCACATAAACATTTCTTTAAGAATAGCTGAAAATATTATTGCTAAACCAATTTATCACAGTTCGAGTGATTCTTTTGTTGTGCATTTTTAATGCGATCCCTATCCCTGGCGAAACAGGCTTGCCTGTATTCATAGTACAAGAAATGAACAATGTGCACGAATTCATTGCTCAGTGCTGTTTCACTCTGTAGTGGTCCCTCTAAAATACTCTCTGTAATTTGAGTAATAAATTTCGATTAGCGCTAATTCACTAGTAGGCGGTTTGGAAGGAAGACGTGGTTCGGTATCAGATGTGACTAAAGACGCGTGCACCCATATAGCCGATGAGGAACTTTAAAGCATCGGCAACTTGTTAAGTTCTACGCTCATTTTAGTTGATTCATATTTCTCTACAGGTTTCAAAACATCTGAAATCAAAAGCAGGAAGAAAGATAGGTTACCTTTTGTCTTAAAACTTGGAAAAGTATCATGCTTTCGACAGTACCTCTCGAGAAAAAAAACGTAAATCTATGAGTATATTTGTGAATTATATGGAAACTCGTAATTCAAATTATGACTTACGTTTCTACAACGTGTTTATTTTGATTTTTGAATATTTATTTGAATTGAATTGCCGTTACTGATATCGAATCTCTCTCCGTTTTTGATATGCCTGATAACCGTACTCATAGAGTTTCAAAGCCTGTTAACCCTACTCGTTATGTTTTAAAATGATTAATTGAATCACTTTTTGTCATCTGCATTATAATAAATGTTAATTTGAAGTGCAATTGAAATAGGATTTATTGAAAATATTATTGAGTAATATGAGTTAAAGACAAAATAAGAGATCTAGGTAAAATTCCATAAAAATACATTTGAGATATGCTTCTACCGAATTAATTAGTAAAATAAATTCTACATATTCTATAATCCTTAGATTGTTCTGTAATCCTTAACTTTAAACTATTTTTTCAAAAGAATAAGTTATATTATTTATCAATAAGTTTTTCTTGTATATATTGAAATCAGGCATATACTGGAAACAGCTTTAGTATCGCCCACCCTTCCAACTTAGCGCAACTCGTTTGGGGCGCCCAAGACCGTGTTTTGAAACAGGGTTAACATATATAGTTCATGGATTATCGATGAACCTGTGTGTGCTTCCATCAGGGATAGAATTAACACCCAGACTGCCGAGGAAACAACGTGTTTCAAAAATCTCGTTTTCACCCGAAACGAGAATTTTGCGGGATTCGCGAGGCAGGGGGACTCCTGTTGCTGTCAGTATTGATGTTTTATTTTAAAATAAGTTTCTCACTTTTCAGGACATTTTCCAATCATTTTTCATTACCATATTTAGATTCACTTTTAACTGTTCTTAAAAAAAAATTTGTACAGTTTTTCATTATGTGTACATTTTCATTATTCATGATAGTAATTTCCCCTGAATTTGATAAGTGTTAGTTGTTTTTGTACTCAATCATGGTTGGAATCATGCTACAAAGAATTCCATATTCTAGCTGTTCGTGACTAGTGGCATTGTTTCACCTGCCTATTTGAAGCATATACTTTCTTTATTATTGGAAAAACAAGGATTTGGTATTAAAATCTGTGTAAAATGTGAAAGTACAACTGATATTCACCATTAGTAACTTGAAAAGAAGATTTTCAAAAAGTCTGCTTAGGAAATTTAAGAGATTGGCATTTATACATAACTCACACATAATATATGATAGAATAAGATAACACAAATGATTTTATACTATTTACAATGATGCATAGATTCATTTATGCTGAGTATAAAGAACAGAAAATAAATCAGTATATTTTTCTAAAAAAATTTATTCAGTTATAGTAGTAATTACAATTGAAACTGGATTGTACATTATATTTCAGAGGAAACTTGTTTCACATAATGTATCCTTCATACATTTTCTTGCTTCTTTCCTTAAAGGTAAGAATAAGAATTTAAAAAAGTATCGGAATATAAAAACTACTATATATAAAACAGAATTTTTATCATCTTGGGATGCAAGATATTTTATGAAACATAATGAATATCATAAAAACAGGACTACATAAGCATATGCATGGGTGAACAAGTAATTTTTGCACATGTAAGAAAAAAAATAAACTGGTTTAACACAACAGTACATATATACTTTATACATAGTGTTGAATTTTGCTTTTGGGAACTTTTCTTATTAGTCCCAGTTTAACTCTTATTTAACTATTTTAATGCTTATAGTGAACTCTTGACTATTTCTACATTTCAAGGCGGATTTATATGAGTAATTTACGTTCTCAGCAAGAGTTTTACGCCTGAATAATGCAATTTCAATGTGCAAAAGTACCCTAACCATGTCAGTGCATTTGACAGTCCCCCTTAAAATAACAGACCAAGTACATTTCTTGGAAGCTGATATCACTTTTTAGTTTGACACCATATAGGTATATACCTATTGCCACAATGTAATTCTGATGTCCAGTTTCCTATCCTAAAGGAGGCACATGAGCTCTGATTATAAAAAATTGTTCTCGTTTCAATTTTGCTAAGATCACTCTAGTGATCTTTAACATGCAACATTGTCATACAACAGGGATGCTGACATTTATTTTTACATCATAAAAAATTCACCAACTTGGGTCAGGGTTGAATTTGCAGACTTAGCCAATCTTGGCCAGTGCCTAATCAACCAAACCTCCACTGGCTAATAAAAAATCCATGAGCTCAATTTTTTGAAAAAATATGTATGATTTTTATTTGAACATTTCACAATTATGAATAAACATTTCTATGACTTGCAATTTAAAAATGCTCCATTTTTTCATATTGTTAAAACATTACCATTTACAGAAAAATTACATTTTTTGTTTAAAGAAAGAAATTTTTGCAATGAAAATTTAATCTTTTAAAATTTTCAAGTATTGATTTCAAGGAGCAGAATTTAGTGGCTGCTTTTCTACGGTGTTGCCACTTGACAATTAGCAAGATTATTGGATTAGGTACATTCACTATACATACAATGATCATTTGATTTTGGCATTCTATATTTTGTTGTGCGATTATACTTATCAGTTACAAGCACCATTAAGCTAATTTTTCATTTAACAGAAATGCTATATTTATTTGAATCTTAAATCACACTCTCTTGAAATTCTCAATAAGTTTTTTTGTGAAAAATGGAAAATACTATGAAATGTATGTAACATCCAATTTTTTTAAATTAAAATAAATATAAACTGAAAACTAATAAGACGTGAAAAATCTAAAATAATAAACTTTGAATAAGTACATGAACCTGTAAATGGTCTAATTGCCCCATCCAACAAATTTTTTCCTTCGATTCTAAGCTGCACACGATTTTTATTGGCATTAAAATTGGGGAAAAGGGGCGGGGTTAGATTCGAGTTAGTACGGTTTATATGCAGTTTCATTTAAAAGAATGTATTTATGATTAAGTCAATTTTTTAATACGTTATAGTGAATCATCTTCAAATATTAATCTAGAATTAAAGCATTCAAAGAGCAGTTAAACTTTGTTCCTGTTGAAAAATTCATTTTATAAAAGCCTTTTTTATGGTTTAAATTAGGCATGTTTGAGTAGGGTGTGAAAAAACAATATAAATTATATTAATTCAATCCTTTCTTTTTAATAAATATATGAACAATTTTATTTGTGCAATGAATATTTTATAGCAAAGTTGTTTGAAAAAAATTATTTTTGAATTAATTTTATGTTACTTGTGTATTATTACAACCCTATTGATGACATTATATGAAACAAGCCCATGGTCGCCAATTCAGCACATAATGCACATGCAAAATTGGGTTTGCCAACTTGGCGAGTTAATTAAGTTTTGGCATTTTTTCGATAATACGTAAGTGCCAATTTTATCTCTGCTTGTTTGGGTCTAATAGCACTTTATATATTTAGTCAAGAAAATTTTCATTACTTTTGATATCGATCCCTTTTCGAAAGAAACAGCAAAATTTGTGCAATATAATATGCTTTGGTGTTATATTTATATAAGTACTATTTCATTTTCTAAAAATTTGAAAAAATGAATTAATGGAAATAGCTTACTATTTGTCGTTTCCTGCTAATATTTAGCATATTCATCTAAAAAAAAAAATACACATTAATATAATATTTAAGTAAGAAAAATTAGCACATATATTAATAATTCATTACAAAAGATGCTGTGAATATTATAGATTCATATATTTCTGTATTGGTATAGTATATATATTTTGTTCCTTTCTATTTAATAACTTACTTTTCTCTCTAAAGCATCCACTTGCTCGCTTTCTTTCTACAGGGGAATAAATAAATAAATATTAAATATTTAGTATGAATATTTTTAAAGAATAAACAAATTTTTTATATTTCATAATGGCAAATATGTATTTACATTTCTTATTACTTTCACAAAAGCCTTTGATATAATTGCAAATTTTCCCATTAATTTTTAGCAGTCATGTCTTTATATACTAAAAAAATAAATCTATTTAAAATTACATACATCAACCTTAGCTTTGACTAGAAGAAAAATCTTCTTTGCCTAATGAGAGAAGAAAAATTTATATAAAAAAGCAATTATGTATTTATCACAGAAGAGTTAAATAGTAGGAATATGAATAAGTCTCTTATAAATTTATTTTTAAAAAACTAAATAAAATGTAGTTGATACATATTTAAAAAAACAACCTTGTAAATATTTTGGCAATTCAATTTAAAGCTATCAACTCTTTTAAAAAAATTAATTCTTTTCCTCTCAAAGAGGCATACATTTCTTCTGGTCTTTTCTTTTCCTTGGTGTCATATAATACTCAAGGAAAAAAATATTCAAACTTATGGGGGCTTTTTTTTTTTTACTAATAAATAAGCTAAAAATCACTTTCAATATTACTTACTTTTTATAAGTTCTCATGATTGTACTTAGGAGAGATTCATGATTGCCTGAATTTTACAGTAAATAATTGTACAAAATTTTAAGATAATAAAATTTTTTAGAAGATATCTTCTAATTCTTTAATCCCCTCCTACTTATTTAATATGCAAGCAAAATTTGAACTCTGATTACATTTTACTTTAACATTATTCTAGAGATTGGCTTTTAAATTATCTAATATAATTGTAATGGGGAGTATTTAATTGTTTAATAAAAATCCCAGGAGTTCTAACTAAATGTCATATAAAATTTTGTTATCTAAAAGTTACATATTAATTCTTTTAATGTGAAAACCTTGGCTGGGATGGAACCACCAACCTATTGTTCACTGCTACTCTGTGCATGCCTTAGACCAGAACTCCTCGACCTTTTTGTCGCCACGGATCGGTCAAAGTTAGATAATTTTTGCAACTTGCTGATGGTGAAGTGTTGATTATTTATATTTTATTTATTTAATAATTTTGTTTTAATTGTATTTAAATATACCTTCAGAATAAAATACAGTGATTTAACATGGAAAATAACCGGTCCGTGGACCAGGGGTTGAGGACTACTGCCTTAGATGAGTAGGATGAAGTGGAATCCTTTTTCGGGCCAGTTGTTAAGGCTTTTGCTCCAGTCCTTTGTTGTGTGCATCTTGCAAAAGGAAGGGCCCTGCAAATCCCCTTTTCCCCGGTAAAAAGAAGTTATTTTTTGCTGTTGAAGGACCCGGTGATACTTAGAAGGTTTTTTTTTGCAGCCATTATACTGAAATTGATATGCATTTCTACTAAGTCAAGTGTTCTAAGTAAGTGTCATTGGAACATTTTTATGTTGATGTTTTGGGCAATCTTTTGTTGAAATGGTGAGTCAAGTTGATATGTGTTGTTGCCATTTGATTCATTAGTTGTGATGTAAAAGTCCAGGTGTGTCAAACTCAAAGACAAAATTGGGCGGAACCGTCAAGGTTTAACTTAAGGTGGGCCACAAAACAATCAATATTCATAGAAACATAAATTTATTTCCAGTAACAATTTATAATAAACATAAATAAAAAAAAAACGAGAAAAATTTAATGTTTACGTCCTGACACTTGACAACTGTTCTCTGCTATTATTTTTTCCTTTTTGGGAAAAATTTTTTTGTTTTTTATTATATATTTTGTGTGTTTTGATATATACTGGCTGGGGGCCGTGAGTTACACACCCCTGTCTTAGACTGCCCTTAGAATGAATGCAGAATCCCATCTGGTAGCGGGGGGGTTTTGTTTTGCCACCCCTAATGTTCAATTCCTGTGTCCCCAGTGAACCTGGGTAGGGAAAGCGATTGATTGGTTATGGGAGGGTGGGAGTTGATGCATGGTGACTTTTGGGGCAGTGTAATTTGAACTGGTTACCTTTGGGACCAAAGTGCACCTTAGACGACTGAGATGAAAAGGGACCCCTTTTGGGGGCCCTTTGTCATTGGTGCTTTTTTTTTTTCCCCCTTTTTGTTTTACAACTTGCAGAAGAAAGGCTTCCTTTAAATGGCTTGAACATTTGTTTCAAAGGCGGGTTGTATCTTTATAATTAATAATTATTGTAACCTTGAAGCCAAACACAGCATTTAAAAAACATGTTTAATTTTAGTCATTATATGGGGTGCTATTGAATGATGAATCAAAAACTGGAATTGAAATTCTTTTTTACCAGAATTTCATTTTTTGGGGTACTTTAGGCCAATGAACCTCAGCAACAGATTGATTTCAACCCGGGAAAATTTGAAAACTTAAGGGTTTTATGTTTGTTTGGTAACCACTCCTAAAGAGTTGCCAACTCATAGTCAATGTAATCAATAAACCCCAAGTAATCTTGTTTTTTTTTGCATTTTTTCGAAATCTTTTTTTATCATCTATTAACTTTCAGATCTATTAAAAATTTTAAAATTCTTTTTGCTACATATTTCCCATTCATATTTTTTTCCCTTGTTATGATGTTCTTTTTTAATTATCGCTTGCAGTTTAAATTTAAAAAATTTTCGACCTCTCTAAATTATGAAAAAAGAAACAATTTTTTTAAAGATAAATTTTCAAATATCTGGTAAATTGTTCACTTGAAATTTATTGCTTGTTTAACTTCTGGTTTTGGTTGATCTTAAAAATATATGCCACTGAAAATCAAATAATATCAATTAAGCATAAAACTGTATTAAAAAAAGGGGAAGGAAAAAAACTCACCAGTTTGTGACCCTAACTTATTTCTCTTGTATAGCGAAATCAAACATTTCTTGTTTGTATCTTTCCAGCCCCAAAAGCAATATTAAATTATTGTATTGATGCAAATATCATGAAAAGCTTACAATAAAAAATACTTATTACAAATTGAAAATTCAAATGATCAAAAATTTATGTATTTTTTTAAATTTTTTTTGTTTTTAAAAGATCAACTTGAATATCATTTAAATTTGTGTCACTTGTTTGACTGGAGTGTAAAATAATTTCTTGCAGTAATGTGCACTATAATTGCAAATAATTTTTTGAAATTTCACAGAATTAAGCTTTTTTTTAAATTACAACTATAGAGTACAAAAAGTGCCCTTCAATGTGAAAACCATTGACTGTTTGAGTTGGGAAAACTAATGGCCTTGCCCAATTTTTAAAATAATTTTACTCAAATAAACTATTAATTCTCTAGAAAAAAGGGAAAATTTAAAAAAATTTAAAAAACTATTTATTTTTTTAAAATAAATAAAACTTTTTTTACTTATGTTAGCATTTTAAAAAGCTAAATATATTGCTAACACCTTCCCGGGGTTATTTGTCAAAATAAAAATTTTAAACATAGCTAAAATTAAAAAATAAAATATTGGCAGGAAATTATAAATTGTTATATATACTGGTATTAAATATTCATAATGTGAAACCACCATTTATCTCAGCATCATAAATTACCTAAATTAATGGATTTTAAAACAAATGCATGAACCCCAAATAGTTTTAAATTTGAAAAATTTAAAAAATAAGTATAAATAAATAAACAAAATAAAAAACACTACTTGCCTGCTTTTCCTTTTTTGGGGAAATCCTTTTTCCCCTAATTCTTTTTAAAATCTATCAACCTTTAAAGAAAGAAAAAATTTATTTTATGGCCTTGCATAAAAAACCTATATATATAGAAAAAATTTAAAAATAGATGGAATGAAAAAAATAACTCTCTGAAAGTAATTTTTTAAAAACATAAAAAAAAAAAAGTTTATATAAGGGCTTTTTTTAAATTTTTCCCTTTCCTTTTGAAAATGAATTTCCGTCACTGATTTTTATAATTTTTTATGTTTTCATTCCTGTTTAAAAATTACAATTTAAAATATGTTTTTGATATATAAGCTTGTATTTTTTCTATCATAATATTTTTTAATCATAAGTTTTGGGGACAACTTTTATTGGGGGTTTTTTGTCTTAAAGTTAGAAATTTTTTTGTCCCCCAATGTGATTAAACAAAACATTTTTGAAAAAACTGCACTATAATGTAAAATATATATCTTTACCTGATGGGTTAATTTTTTGGGCTTTCGTTTTTTTTTTTTTTTAGATTTAACCACCTTTTTTTTTGTCTTTTAACTGTAAAAAAAAAATTTAATAAAAAATTTCACCATTTTAATTGATTTTTTAAAAAAAAAAAAGATAAATGTATCACTATTTATATTCTATAATTTTCATAATTGATTAAAATAAATATCAATCCAAAATTTTTTGTGACAAAAATTTAAGAAGGAAAAAAAAATGCATTTCTTGAAAATTTCAAAGGGAAATTTTTTTTTAAATTTAATTGAATAATCCTTTGATACTTCCCGGTTTTCCCTTTCAAAAAACCCCCCAAAACGTTCTTAAAACTTTGCTTTCCATGTATTTTTTTCAAAACTTGTGGTGCTTAAGTAGCAAATATTTTAAAAAGTTCACTGTTTTTAAATTTGTAAAAAGTCTTAAATGTTGTATAAAAAAATTTTATAGAATGGGTTATTTCATTTTGTTTTAAAATTTTAAATATTTTGATTTTTTGGAAAATTTTTTTTTTATTCTTGACCAAAAAAAAAATTAGATTCTAAATTATTTTAAAATTTTTTTTAAAAAACAAACTTTTTTTTTTTTTTATTAAAAAATGTACCCGGGGAATTCACATCATTTACACTAAGTTTGAATGGATAACTTTCTTTTTGTAAAAAAAAAAATTTTTTAGACTATAAATTAAGCCTCTAATTTAATAAAATTTAAATTTAAAGAAAATTTTTTTTTTTCACACTTAATATCATAAATGTATTCTGGAAAAAATTTTTTAATTGGTTAGGTATTTTTTAAAATGAAAATAAAGTTGCCTTTAATTTCATTTATTTTTTTAAAAATTTAAAAAAGCTCATATTTATAAAAAAGAAAGTGTAAAACTTAAAAAGATTTGATGAGTCAGTTTGTGGTTTTAAGATGTACTTTTCAGAAAAATCTTATTCTAAATGGGATGCAAGATTAAATAAGGAAAAATCCTACATTTTAATGCAAAAAATTTAAGACTGTTTTTTTAATGTTGGTAGAAAGAAAATATTTTTTTGCATTGGGGGATGTTTTGGGTTTTATAACTATTTTTATTTTTTAAAAAATTTTTTTAACATATAATAATAACATAAAACTTTCTTTTTTTTTTAAGGGAAAAGCTATTTAAAAATTTGCTATTTTTTATTTAATTTCAAATCAAGATCATGAAAACCATTATAAAAAAAAAAAGTAAGAACTTCCAGAAAAATTTCCTCTAATTTAAAATGAAAAGTGTGCAAAGTTAAGTCCCAAATTTTAAAAAATTTCTAACATTTTAAAAAAAATTAATTAATTCTTTTTAAATTATTTTTTTCATTAGTTTTTTTTCTGATTATCAAATAAAATCTTTTTTGGAATAAAAATTTTTTTTGTCTTTGTAAAAAATAAGCGAGTGGACATATAAAAAAAAAAGGTTAAAAATTTCTCACCTTTGAAAAGGTTATTCTCCTTTTTTTTTGTGGGGTGTGAAACATTTAAACTTTCATAGCTGTTATGACATTTTATCTAGAAATGAAATAAACTTGTAATTTTAAAAACAACAATACAAAAAATTTTTGTAGTATGCGAGAAAATTTCTTCCTAAAAAAGATCAAAACACAATGTTTACCTCTGCTTCCTTTGTAATCTGATTTTTTAGACATAATTAATAATAAATATAATAAACAAAAACTATTCAAAAAATGCACACACGTGTTAGTATTTGGACAATTCCCGTTTCCAACAGATCAGCTGTTGCCAGGTATTCTACTAATATTTTTCTTCAGAAAATATATATCACAGGCGTAGCAACTGCTCTATCGGTGATACGGAAGTCTAGCTAAAAAAGTAGCCGTGTAACAGTTTGACTCTTTGAAGTAAAAGTTTTATTAATGCAATGATTTTTTTCGAAAAGGGGGCCCCCAAGGAATATTGATACAGGGCCCGCTCAATAATTAACAGCGGGGATTTAAAAAACATTTCGGGCCCCCGGACTCAGAAAATCTAGAAAGGGTCTTGGCACTGGAGGATCGAAGTTTAGAACCAGAAAATCTGGTTAAGTCCAGCATCCGGGGGGCCCGGGCGCTCAATAAAAAAAAAATTTTTTTAAAACAAAATGGTTGGTCAAAGGACGAGAAAAAAGAAAAAAAAAATAAAAAATGTCACATAAAAAAATGTTTGGGTCATATTTTTATGATCCAGGGCCACCCCTTTTTCATGGGCTGCAGGTTAAACCAAATGTATTGTAAAGTGTTTAATGGGGTTTTTTTCTGGAAGAAAAATCATTAGGCCAAAAGGCTGCAATGAAATCGATTTTTAATGGTCTCGAGACCGCTTTAGAAGTGTTGAATACGCTGTCCGCTTTTTTTCACAAAAATCAAACCACGGGGGTTTTTTTATATTTAGGTAAATTTTAATAACATATAAAAAAATTGCAAAACGCATGCTCGCTGGAAAGAAATTTGGAATGAATTGTTCCACCATTTATGCGCCACTTTTTACGATTCGTGAAAACAGGACGCACACAGTTCTATAGAATCTGCCCATTCTTTTCCCATTCCAAATTTTTCTCAAAAAAAAATCTTATTACAGTACGAATGTACCTAGAAACGCGTCCTTAGTGTAGAATTCATTAATATGTAAGAATACTGTGTTTAATACCTTGATCGTGTGGTTCAATCATTAAGTAAAAAGTTTAGGGTCCTTTGTGGGGAATGTAAGAGAATAAAATGAAACGGTACTAAATCTTTCCTGGCTTTTATTAATGAATCTGTCCCACACACTTCCCTTGGGGAGAGGGTTGTGAAGCCTAAATTTCGTTTTTAAGAGCCGTACACAACCCAAAATTCATCTCGTTATTCCCCTATTAAAGGGGAACAAAGGGACTTGAAAGTATTGCTATTAAAATTAAAAAATTAGATCCCACAGTTGGGAGCAAAAGGGTTTCAAGATTTTAAAGAAATTTGAAACTATTTTTTTTTTCTTCCCCAAATTTTGATGCAGCACACGAATGCAGCGGAAAATTTTAAAATTTACTTGCAGTTAGATCAAAAAAAGTAAAAATTCTATGACATTTTAATCTTTGTCTGCTGAAAAGTTTCCATGGGCTGGGAAAAGAAATTTACTGGGAAAATTCTTTATATTTGGGTCGACAAAATTTTTTAGGAGCAAAGTTGTTTTTTCCCTGAAGATCAACAAAAGTAAATATAGATGCAAGTTGGATGTTGAAAAATGTTATAGGGGAAAATTTGTTTTTTTAAGCTATTTGTGCTTATGTATAATTTTCCCCCCAGATGATATAAATTTTTAGCATAATAAGTAAATTGAAAAACACTGCCACTATTTTATTTAAATTATGCTTTTGGTTTTTAGTACAAAATTTTTACACCTTTTTCTCTGAGATGCTAACTAATGAATGCAAGCATTTTATAAAGGTGCGGCCTTCCACAAAAGTGGCCCTCAAGCCCAAACAATTGCCCACCCCCGGATTATGGTGTGATGGGGTCACTTTGATACCCCCCTTCAATTTTCCTGCAAATACCACCAAATCGTTCTTCGCATTGAAACTTTGCTTTCCATGTATTTTGCAAAGCTTGTGGTGCTTCGTAGCAAATATTAAATAGTTCACTGTTTAAATTTGTAAAAAAGTCTTAAATGTTGTATAAAAATTCTATAGAATGGGTTATTTCATTTGTTTTAAAATTTTAAATATTTGTGATTTTTTGGAAAATTTTTGATTATTCTTGACCAAAAAAATATTCGATTCTAAATCTCATTAAATTTTTTATAAAAGCAAGCTTTTTTTTTTATTAAAGTGTACCTAGGCAATTCACATCATTTACACTAGCGAGATTCTGAATGGATAACTTTCTTTTATGTAAAAAAAAAAAATTTTTTTTGAGACTATAGAATTAAGCCTCTAATTTAATGGAATTAGATTCCAAAGATAATTTTTTTTTCTTCACACTTAATATCATAAATGTATTCTGGAAAACATTTTTCAATTGGTTAGGTATTTTTAAAGATGAAAATAAAGTTGCCTTTAATTTCATTTATTTGCTTTCAAAATTTAAGAAGCTCATATTTATAAAAAAAGAAAGTGTACACTTCATCGATTTGATGGAGTCAGTTTATTGGTTTTTAAGATGTACTTTTCAGAAAAATCTTATTCTAAATGGGATGCAAGATTCGTAAGGAAGATCCTACATTTTAATGCAAAAATTGAAGACTGTTTTTCTAATGTTGGTAGAAAGAAAGTATTTTATGCATTGGGTGATGTTTTGGTTTGATAACTATTTTATTTTGGCAAAATTTTTGTAACATATAATAATAACATAAAACTTTCTTTTTTTTTAGAAATGCTATTTAAAGTTTGCTATTTCTATTTAATTTCAAATCAAGATCATGAAAACCATTATAAAAAAACAAAAGTAAGAACTTCCAGAAAGTACCTCTAATTTAAAATGAAAAGTGTGCAAGTTAAGTCTAAATTTTAAAAGAATTTCTAACATTTAAGAAAATTAATTAATTCTTTTAAATTATTTTTAGCATTAGTTTTCTTTCTGATTATCAAATAAAATCTTTATGGAATAAAATTTTCTTTATGTCTTTAGTAAAAAAAAATCAGCGAGTGGACATATAAAATAAAGGATTAAAAAATTTCTCACCTTTGAAAAGTTCCATTCTCTTTTCTTCTGTGGGGTGTGAAACATTTAACTTTTTCATAGCTGTTATGACATCATTTATCTAGAAATGAAATAAACTTGTAATTTTGAAATCAACAATACAAAAATTTTCGTAGTATGCGAGAAAATTTCTTCCTAAAAATTGATCAAAACACAATGTTTACCTCTGCTTCCTTTGTAATCTGATTTTCAGACATAATTAATAATAAATATAATAAACAAAAGCTATTCAAAGATGCACACACGTGTTAGTATTTGGACAATCGCTCGTTTCCAACGAATCAGCTGTTGCCAGGTATTCTACTAATATTTTCTTCAGAAATATATATCACAGGCGTAGCAACTGCTCTATCGGTGATACGGAAGTCTAGCTAAAATGTAGCCATGTGTAACAGTTTGACTCTTTGAAGTAAGTTTTATTAATGCAATGATTTTTTTTTTCCAGAAAAGGGCCCTCAAGGAATATTGATACAGGGCCCGCTCAATATTAGCAGCGGTGATTTAAGCTCATTTCGGGCCCTGGACTCAGAAAATCTAGAGGACGTCTTGGCACTGGAGGATCGAAGTTTAGAACCAGAAAATCTAGTTAAGTCCAGCTTATCTGGGGCCTGGGCGCTCAATAAACAACATTTTTTAACACAAAATGGTTGGTCAAAGGACGAGAAAAAAGAAAAAAAATATAAAAAAAATGTCCACATAAAAAAGTGTTTGGGTCATATTTTATGATCCAGGACACCCTTTGCATGGGCTGCAGGTTAAACCAAATGTATTGTACATGTGTTTAATGGGTATATTTTTTTTTCTGGAAGAAAAAATCATTAGGCCAAAAGAGCTGCAATGAAATCGATTTTTAATGGTCTCGAGACCTGCTTTAGAAGTGTTGAATACGCTGTCCGCTTTTTATCACAAGATCAAACCACGTGTGTTTTATATTTAGGTAAATTTTAATAACATATAAAAATATTGCAACCAACGCATGCTCGCTGCTGAATGAAATACTGGAATGAATTGTTCCACAAAACATTTATAGCGCGCACTTTTTACGATTCGTGAAAACAGGACGCACACAGTTCTATAGAATCTGCCCATTCTTTTCCCATTCCATTCTTCTCTTAAAGAAATCTTATTACAGTACGAATGTACCTAGAAACGCGTCCTTAGTGTAGAGATTACATTAATATGTAAGAATACTGTGTTTAATACCTTGATCGTGTGGTTCAATCATTAAGTAAAGAAGTTTAGGGTCCATAGTGGTAATGTAAGAGAATAAATGAAACGGTACTAAATCTTTCCTGGCTTTTTATTAATGAATCTGTCCACACTTCCCGCTTAGATTAGAGGCTTGTGAAGCCTCAGAAATTTCGATTTGAACAGAGCCGTACACAACCAAAGATTCATCTCGTATATTCCACTATTAGGAGAACAAAGTACTTGAAAGTATTGCTATTAAAATTAAAGATTAGATGCCCACAGTTGGGAGCATAAGGTTACAAGATTTAAAGAAATTTGAAACTATTTTTTACTCCAATTATGATGCAGCACACGAAGTGCTGCAGCAGGAACTTATTGACTTGCAGTTAGATCAGAAAAAGTATAAAATTCTATGACATTTACTAATCTTTGTCTGCTGAAAAGTTTCCATGGGCTGGAAGAAATTTACTGGGGAAATATTCTTTATATTTGGGTCGACATATATTTAGGAGCAAAGTTGTTTTCCATGAAGATCAACAAGAGTAAATATAGATGCAAGTTGGATGTTGAAAAGTGTTATAGGGAACATTTGTTATTAAGCTATTAAATGTGCTTATGTATAATTTGCCTCCAGATGATATAATATTAGCATAATAAGTAAATTGAATAACACTGCCACTATTTTATTTAAATTATGCTTTTTGATTTTTATGATACTATTTATACACCTTTTCTCTGAGATGCTAACTAATGAATGCAAGCATTTTATAAAGGTGCGGCCTTCCACAAAGTGGCCCTCAAGCCCAAACAATTGCCCACCCCTGGATTATGGTGTGATGAGTCAAACATAAAGGTTTCTGGTTATAATATTGATGCTTATAATCATAGTTGAAATATGAGCAGGAATCTAATTTAGTTATGGAAAGGGCTTAAAGGGTAGAATTGAGGCTTAGTAGTTATCTTTTTTACAATATCTGTTGAACAGTTATACCCGTCAAGTCTCTTTTGAGATTTACCATTCTTTTGAGCTCTTAAAAAAACACTTTCTCGGTATTCCTTAAAGGAGACTTTTCTTTTCGTACGGTCCTTGTCTACCACATAAAAAAAAACAAAAAACATTTCTATAAGAATTGCTGAAAATTTGGTTGTTTAACCAATTTATCACAGTTCGAATGATTCTTTTTTGTGCATTTTAAATGCGATCCCTATCTCTGGCATAACATGCTTGCCTTTATTCATAGTACAAGAAATGAACAATGTGCAGGAATTCATTGCTCAGTGCGGTTTCACTTTGTGGCAGGGCGTGGCTACTGCCGTATCAATGATACGAGGCCCCTAGGCTACAGGGGCCCCCACGTGTGTAACTACATTACGACTAACATGGCTTTCATTTTTAAAAAAAAGGCCCTGAAAGAGTTTTGATACGGGGCCCATTCAGAACTAGCTACGCCAGTGCTCTGTGGTGATCCCTCTAAAATACTCTCTGTAATTTGAGTAATAAATTTCGATTAGCACTGTTTCACTAGTACGCGGTTTGGAAGGATTTTTCGCAAAAACGTTCCCGCCAAAATAATACTGTTGTTGAAAACTTTCCATCTTTGATCACATTTTGGAAAAAGTGCAATCTCCGAAATGCTGTTGAGAATATCGAATTTGCGTGGTATGAAGTGAGTGATAATATGAAAAGTGTATGGGAATATGTTTTGACTCAATACATTAATGATTTGTGCGTCTTTGATTCTCAAATGGATACACTTTCAATAGAGGCTTTGAAACGTGGACATGATTTAGGCTTCCAGTCATTATGTGCTGTGGATGTCATTCTTGATGGCGATTATTTGATCAGCATAGGAAAAAATCCAACTTATGTAGAAAATGAATAAACAGAAAAATAGTTTAGTAATAATCTTGGAGAATTATTCAATGTCATTAAAAGAACATGTGAATTGATTAAAAAATGATCACAAGGAAAATAAAACCTTTGAAACAAGGTGAAAATTAGAAAATAATGTTCCGTGTTAACGTATGATGTATACAGAAAAAGAAAATTAGCGTTAAAGATTTAGTCTGATTATTTCCTCTCTTTCTCAGTGGCTCGACGGCCCTTGGACTTCCTGCTAGTGCTCTCCAATTTTTAGTTCTCAAAACTAGATCTCTTTTTCTAGACCACGGTTGCACAACCTAAGGCCCGCGGAGCCTTTAAAGTTGGAATGCGAATGTCTATTATAAAAAAAAGAAGAGTTATCTAAAATGGAATTGACCTTTGTTAATTAAACCGCGAAAAATCGTATACGAAAACAGTATTACAGCAAATAATTGTTTTACAGTTCAATAAGTTTTTTTCCAATTTATTTTCAATATGTTTCCTTCATGGCCATCTGCGAGTACAAGTTTTCGTATAGGACAGGAGTGTCCAACCCAAATGACCTTGAGGGTCACTTCGGAAAAACATAATCTCACGGGCCGCACATAAAAATATGTACCTTTATATCAGATTTGGAAACCAAAAAACATTTATTGGAGTGGAAATTTAAAACAGAATGAATTATTATTATTGTTTTCATTATTTTTCATGTGTACCCAGACATAGATAATATAATAATGTTTATATAATATAATAATGCAATGATTAAATAATGTTTAAAATATTACAGTTGCCATTTTCTTGAAAATTACAGTGTTCCTATTCAATTGATCTTTCCTTACTCATAGTTGAAATTTGATAGTGCTGTCATTCGCGCAAACGATTAAGTATACGTTGTCCTTTATCTTAACCGTCCTCAATACTCTTTTTTTTAAACTTTAAAAAAACATCTCTGACTGTCTCTTATTTTTTGGTCACTCCAAACAGAAAAGGAGTAGCAGAAACGAAAGTAGCACACAGAGAATCGTGTACCATCCATAGTAAAGGATATGCATAATGCAATTCGAAATTTATTAAAAAAGTAATTTACTGTAGTAAAATCAGATGTAACTGTTTGATAAAATATAAATCTATTATAATCTAAAGGACATTTCTATTATCAAAAAGGATTTATTTTAAAACAAGAACAGGTAACAGGCAAATACATTTTTATATACATATGTATAAATTTCTGCTCAAATACATTTCAAAATGAAAAAACTTTAAATATCGGATTTTTAAAGAGTCGGCGGGCCGCAACTTACGTACTGGCGGGCCACATGCGGCCCGTGAGCCGCATGTTGGACACCCCTGGTATAGAAGAAGTTCGCGGACGTAATCACCAGAAGCCATTATTTCTTCCATCGTTTGGTCTGTATGCAGAGAAGGTCGAAGAACAAATGCGTATTTACGCACGCGTGCCGGAACAGTCTGAATTCGAAGTTATGCTGAGACGAGACAATCTAAAGTACCGATCGAACTCGCGTTTTTCCTTATGGTGAGCGTTCCCAATAATAACTTTAAGGCGATATGGTAACCTAAAAATCAAACTATCGATTTTTTTTTATTGGCTTATATGATGCTTTTAATCCTTCTTAATGTGTCTGCAAAATTTCAGATTTGTATCTATATTTTTTATTCAGTTATTTATCCATTTTTGCTGCATGTCAGTAGACTAAACAAAGCTGCCACGGCCACTTTTCAGATCGTCTGCTAGAAAAGAGCCTGATAAATAAGGAACTATTTTTTTTTACTCCACGCTGATTAGTGTTTAAACTGAAATGAAATAATTGTTTTGTTTTAATTATATGAGAGTTATTCTACTGCGTTTTCTTTGAAGTTCTGTTCCTACAAATTTAACTATATTTTTGTACTCTGTGTTCTGAAGAGTAAGAAAAGTTGCTTTACGACAAGGAATTTGGTGATTTCTGCAAAAAGTTAACATGCCTAGGCCTAAAAAACGTACTAAATCTGCCACAACGAAAGCTTTGAAGAGGTGGTTTTCAGATGCTAAGACAAGTTCAGAAGTTTCTCAAAACACTAACTTGAGGTGTGCAAAACTTGAAGAATGCAATACTTTTTCTCGTTTGGATGAAAAATATACTGGTATATCCAGATCTCCAACATACGTCATTATTGATAAAAATGCATTAACAAATCTTTTTAAAAATACTCTATGTAATACTTGCAAAAATGCTTCTTTGCGAGTAAATTTTGAAAGAGCCTATGGATTTTGTTAATATATTCGAAATTATGGAAAAAAAGAGTATGAATATTTGTGTACATGTTGTTTATTATAGTAGTATAGAACTGTGCATGAAATAAACTCTAAAAAATGTGTAATTTTTTAAATAATTGTTAAGATAATGTTTTATGAAATATTGACCTTTTTGTTTATATATTCATTATACAAGTATATTCTTTTATTCTTGTAAATTTTTAAAAAAATTTGTGGTAAGCAGTTTGAAACAAACTAATTAACATTACATAAAAGTTTCAGTTTATTGGAGGAATTTTTTATCATGCTATTTAAGAAATGAAAACTTTAAACTCATTTTTCTCCATGTTGAATTTTTGTACATTCACTGTTATTCAAAACCCTAAGGCATTTTTGATAATTGAAGTAAGGGTTTGAAACTTTTTATACATGTTCTGAAATGTATGTTTTGTAAAACTGTGCATTGAATTAGCTCTAACATGTTTAGTACTTTTTCTAAAAAATTTCAAAATCAAAATTAATGTTTTTTCGAGAATTTTTGTAAGTTTAACTATAAAAAATTAAAGAGCAGTAGTAGAAAAATACCCATGCACAGTTTTATGTAGTATATTATAAGGTACTTGGAAAATATTTTTTGAAAGAAAAGAAACATATTTAAAAAAGCCTTAGGGGTTTAAAAAATGTTTAAAAAAATTTAAAAACTTTAAATTTTACAAACATTTTGCAACAAATTAAATTTTTTTTGTATGGAATTATTATTAAATATTAACCTTTATAAAATACAATTTTAAAACCAAATATTAAAAATAAAAAAAATTTTAAAGATGGTACCATATCGCCTTAATTTCTACTTATCTGCAACGATCGTTCTTTTAAACAACCCCGTGGTTTTGCTAGAAGAACGGGAATGTTGAAATCGGTGTCACAGAACGGATTTTGATATTTTTTTTGATTTCGCATTTTTAGTCTAGTATCTTTTATTTATAAAGCCATCTAAAATATTTTAGATAATGAGAGAGAAGAAAGAGAATTTTCAAAATCGCGGAAATTTTAAGATGCATGGACAGATATAAATACTGTTTTATCTATTACAGTGATACTGTCTCATGCTTAAAATGTATCCACAAGATTGCTGTGGCAAAAGAAAAGTAAAGGGGCATTATGAAACAAAGTATAAACGTTTTACATCTATGAAAGGATGTGAACGATCGCAAAAAAATCGAACAACTCAAAAAGAAACGTTTATTAGTCACTCAAAAAATGTACAGTTAACTTAAATTTATATGTGGAAGTGAACTTAGGTGTCGCTGATGAAGGTCGGTCATTCACAGGTGGGGATTTTGTTAAAAAGGGTTTAATTGCATCTGAAAAACTTTGTACTGAAGCAAAAAGGAAATTTCAAAATATTAGCTTAAATAGAATGACTGTTCAAAGAAGAACTCAACAGTTGAATGAGAACATTAAAAGTCAAATAAAATCAGCGGCTTCAAACTTAGTATATTTTTCTTTAGTTGATGAATCTACACAGATCGAACATCAGTTAGCCAATTAATTGATCGTGGAATTGATAAAAAAAATTTTGTGTTACGGAAGAACTTCTTGGAATGTTTCTCCCATAAAGGGGCAAACAACTGGAAGTGAACTTCTTTCCAGTTTGATATATTTGTGCGATGTAACTTCCTTAAATATGAACAATTGTGTTTGCATTACCACAGATGGAGCAAAATCAATGATTGGCACGAAAATTGAGATGTCTACGCTGCTAAAAGAACGCCTTGCCCATTGTGGTGTAGAACTGTTGCAGCTTCATTGCATTATTCATCAAGAGAATTTGTGGTAAAGAATTAGGATTTGCAACCTTAATGAGTGCGTCTCTGAAGCAATTAACTTTATTTGTAGTAATGCCCTCAAACATAGGCAATTTATAGAATTTTTAAAAGATTGTGATGATCTGCCTTCTGATGTTCTTTATTACACAAAAGTTAGATGGCTCATTCGAAGAGTTGCCCTTGAGCATTTTGATGAAACTATTTGATGAAATTGTTACATTTCTAAGTGACTATGGTAGAAATATTAGAAGGTTAAAAGAGAAGCGAGAGTTTCCAGTGTGATTTAGCTTTTCTCGCAGACACAACAGGCCATTTCAATGACTTAAACACAAAGCTACAAGGAAAGAATCAATTCATTTTCCAGTTGATAAATAACGTAAAGGCATTTCAACAAAAATTATGTTTATTTTAATACCAGGTAAAAACTGAAAATTTGGCACTCTTTACCTACTGCCACAAAATGCCTGAAACATTTCCACACAATGGAGATGAAGTGTGAGGAACAAATTCGAATCTTGCGCAATGCGTTTGATGATCGATTTTTAAGATTTAAAAAAGTGCGAGACACAAAAATTGATATCTTTTCTTCATTTTCTGATGATGTAAATCTAGTGGATGAGAGTATACAGTTAGCCTTAATGGATTTACAGAATTTTATAAAAACTTACCCGAAGATTTTTGGTGCTTAAAGCAAAATGCAGCTGCATGTGCTACTTTCTTTGGCAGCACTTGCATTTGTGAGCAAACTTTCTCTCTAATGAATTTAAACAAATCGAATTTGAAATAGAATAGCAGATGAGAACCTTTCTTCTGGTCTACGTATTGCCACAACAAGTCTTAAGCCCGAAGTAAAATCAATAACTTCAAATATTCAGTCCCAGCTAGCTCATTAAATTTTACGAATTTTAGTACCAATTTTTTTTTTCAATGTTTGAATTGTATTCTCTGTATAATTAACAAAACTTTTCCTCTGTTGTATAATTTCAAGTTTGCCACCTTTTTTGTAGGAATCTTTTTGAGCTAAAGTATTTTAATCCTTTCGAAAGTGTTTGTGTTTCTTCCATTCATCAACTGTATAATGTGTACATGAGTAAAATAAGTAAAGTAATCATTGACATAAAAATGTGTATTGTCATAAAACAGTGTTTTCACATTTATACCATATTTGCCATTGTGTAATACTTTGCCTCTCGATATGATCCTATTAAATTTTTTGGCCCCTCATCCTGAAAAGGTTGTGCAACTCTGTTCCAGACCATCAATTCATCTAAGATTTGGCCTACCTTTTCTTGTGCCAGTTGGTTGGGCATTGAAGACTTTGTTAGTGGTGCAGTCTTCGTCCATTCTTGCAACGTGACCTGCCCATTTAATTCGTTGGAATTTGTTGAAGTGAACGATGTCAGATTCTTTTTATGAGTGGTAGAGCTCGAAATTTGATCTTCACCACGTCTATTTTCCTGAATTCCTCCAAAAATAAATCTTCCTTTCGTAGACACTTACGTTCTCAAATGTTCGAGACATGAACCAAGTTTCACATGTATATAAGTTAATACTGATCTTGAGACTTTTATTCAATAGAACCTTTGTTTTTCTTTTGATTAGATTCAATTTCATATATTTTCGTATTCCATTAAGACAACTATTAGCCATA
The DNA here is from genome assembly GCA_019973955.1 of Trichonephila inaurata madagascariensis. Classification (NCBI taxonomy): domain Eukaryota; kingdom Metazoa; phylum Arthropoda; class Arachnida; order Araneae; family Nephilidae; genus Trichonephila; species Trichonephila inaurata. Next base: position 52,532 of record BMAV01006011.1, read on the forward strand.
GTGATTCTCTCTTTTGGATTTCAGTAGCACAATCATTTTCTATTGCTGATTTCCGAACCTAAATAAGTGAAACTGTCAACTTCAAAATTAGTCTCTTGATTGTTTAATAATTTTTTAACTTTTCTCTTCCTGTGTTAGAATTGAGCAATTCAACTGTTCCATTGTTTTTACTTTTGAATCTTATTTTGTTTCACTAACTTCTGGTAAATACAGTTCGAACCCCTCCATATTATGAACCTCTACGTTGTAAATTTTTTGTATAGCGAACTTTTTCCTGGGACCAAGAACATTTCATGATTTTCTTCGTAAAATAACCTCCATTATAGTGAAGCACATTTTGTATATAACGAACTTTTTCTCTTGACATTTCAAGTTATTTCTTTTAACACATTTTATGGTGGTCATAAATCTTGAACTGGTTTTATTATATCCTAACTCGTCGACAGCAATAGAATTCTGGGCGTTTCATCCAAGAAGTACAACCTTTAACCCCCATCTTCCAGTTCTTCGATGTCCCCTTTCAGGGCAGCGGTAGCCCAGTGGTCAAGGTATCCGATCATTGCAGGCATGTCATGAGTTCGAGCACAGTACCACTAAAGACCCGCCGTGTAGGGCAGCGATTCACGTTAAATCTGTCGAGAGCTGAAACGTCCTCCCGTTGGTGTGGTGCGGTAGTTAGGAGAGGGGGGCCAGCTCAGGTGTCGTCCACGTTACTTGACCGTGGTTCAAAATTACGTGGTCCGTCGCCAAAAGCCCTCGTGTAGCTGAACAGTGCGACATTAATATTCACTCACTCGATGTCCCCTTTCACATTCAGTGGAGTTTTTTCATGTCCTTGAACTACTATCTGTTTATTTTTAGTGTTGATCAGTCGTACTGGGAACTTCGTTTCCTGTTGCTCGAAAATGTCAAACCGTAAGTTCTTGAGCATCAACGAAAAATAATCAATTCTTCAGGAAGTGGATAAAGGCTCCAAGAAAGTTTCCTTGCAGTTTTTCTTTTTAATAGGTGACATATTTAAAAAATATATATTATTTATTTACAAAAAGGTGTGAATAATTGCATTTTTAATATGTAATGTTTATGAATTAAAAATTTATTTTATGTGGTTTATATAAAGAAAATTGAAAGATGAACCTCTATATATAAGCATGAATTAAATTTTCTTCTGAAATTTTTCACTACTTCGTACGATGTTTTCGAGGAACCGGTTAACCTTTCCACACAAGTGAGGTACTTTGGTGTTTTAAATATCATTAATTAAATTTATGGAACATTGACTTGTTTTTAATTTCATTTTTCGTCTTAATTGTCATACTCTTTATTGTTTTTCAGTGAAATTTTTCATTTTGATTTCTTATTACTACAATGAGTAACGTAACCCTGTCTTGTAATGATTAGCATACATTTATAAAAGTATTTATTTCAATGACTAATTTTGTTTTAAAAGGGCGATTGCATTAGAGAGTGATAATCCTCCGAATGTCTTATCCAATAGCAAAGAACGTTATTTTCAAGTTAGACCTGCTAAAGTCCTGCCGTGTAGAGGGGCTGATGCACGTTAAACATGTCGGGGCTCAAACGTCCTCTTCTCTTGACCATGGTTCAAAATTACGAAGTCAGTCGCCTTTCGCTCTCGTGTAACTTTAGAGTGCAAGGTTAATATCTCTCACCTAGACCAAGTTAGTGTTTTTCCTTTTATTTCTTAACACATGTCGTAGATTATGAATGATGTAATTTAGTTGGGTCATATATTATAAATTAATTTATTTCAAGTTTTTATTCATTATGACCGAACCTGTCATTTATGGAAAGTGATTTCGTACTTCAAATCAATCCAGTGTTGAAAAACGCGCAGTTGGCGTGATTTGGCACAAAAATATCATTATAGTCAGGTCAGGATTTGCCGCTAACAAGGGGAGGGCGGACTAAGGAAATTCATTTGGGGAGAGACTTTGTGTAATAGTAGTACTCCTTAGGGGTGTTCAACCCGCAATGTAATTCCACCGAATGGCCAGTCAATTAGGAGAAAATAGCGTTCGAAATTCATACTTATCTTTTATACAATTAAATTTTAATTGGCGTCAGGGATAAGTGGCGTAGTTGGCAGAACACCTGTTTACCTCACCGCTGGCCAAGGTTCGAGTCGCGCGATCGGCTATTTTGTTTTAATTTTTAAAGTCATTTAATTATTTTTATAATTAAATTTATTTAAAAAGCACTTATTAAATGATATTTTAGATAATTATTTTGTATGTTAAAAAGTAAAATAATCACTACAATTATATATTTATATTATATTTTATAAATACAATTTATTAATAAATAATATTTATTATAAAAATATACTGTAATAAATCTTAAATATCTTATATTTAAAATTACCTACAAATAGTTTTATATATGAATTTTATAATATGTATTATGATAATACATATTATTAAAAGTATGTTAATTTATAATTATTTTATATAATTGTAAATGAATTTAAAATATAAAACCAAAAAAAAACTGTGCCACTGCATCTCTGACGCTAATTAAAATTTAATTGAATAAAAGCCAGGTATGAATTTCGAACGCTATTTTCTCGGAATTAAATGACCATTCGGAGGAATTACAATGAGTGTCGTACACCTTTTAAGAAGTACTGTTATTACACTATGTCTCGTCTCCAAATGAATTTCCTTAGTAGTGCTCTAACCTTGTAAGATTATGTATTCCATTCTCTGTTTGATCAGTGCTGGAGTATTTTTATCCATTGTGAAATGTCTTCATTTAAAGTGAAAACTAGATGGGATTTCCATCTGTGGTGACATTATTTTTTATTATTGCATCACAGTTGTGAAAGACTTTCTGGAGCATCAATGATTGTATAAGGTAGTAGGTAAAGATCAATCTTAAACTGCATTTAAGATGGATCTCAATCACTAGTAAAACCTCTGGATTCAGATAGTAAAATGTGCATGTTATATAGTAACTCATATTGTTGATATTACGTGTTTGTACTTTATCTCCTTATATGTGTGTTTATTATATTTTTTTTCATTATTCTATATATATATATAATATGTAGGATTTAAAGTATTAGGGAATATAAATATATTCCGATCAGTAAGGTTACAACCTCACCAGTAGATGGCGCTACCAGCAAATGTACGCATTCCCCCCTCCCGGAACTGTGTGTTTTGCGGGAGAAGAGAAAAAGAGACAGAGATCACTGAGGGACAGGCTCCGTCTTACGAACGAGGTGTCACGTTTTTCGGTCAACGTGGGTGTCGCGAGGCTTAAGGCCGTATCACACGTACACGTTTCAAGCAATTTTTCGTTCAATTCGTCTCATTTTACTCAGTTGCCATAGCAACGCTTTAGAACAATTTTTGCTAGCGAGCTCAAAAAGTTGTTCCAAATAAAATTGCTTGAAATTCCAGCCAATGGGGTTCTTCGGCGCCCTACGTCATAAACAAGATGGCGGCTCCGGTTTCGTCTAACACTTCAGATATGCCGTATAATATTTTAATGGTGTATAATATTTTAACGGCGTATAATATTTTAAATAGAATGGTGCTCTATTTTTAGTTTACACCCATCAACAATTGCGCAAGCGAAATGAAAGAAATAATTTTGGATGTTCATTTTCCGAAGCAGAAAAATCGACGAGTAATTTTTCAATGTGGAGATAGAGCGCGGTTGACGTCAGAGCGTGTCGTTTTGTTTACGGCAACCCTTCCCCCTCAGATTCGGCCAAAAATTGGACGAAAAAATTGCATGAAAAATATACGTGTGATACGGCCTTTAGCGACGATTGAGAGTATGCTCCGTGAAATAACTCATAAAGTTGTAATCAGTCTTTAATTGGAAATAATCTAATGTTTCATTAAACCATAATTTACTTAGCTGCTTATTTCTTTGAATATCAAGATCCGGAACATAGTGACTTACCCCTAGACAACAAAAGAAAAGCCACTTGTATAGATAAAGTACACCCCTACATATATATATATATAATACAGTGTTCACAGTAAGACAGACAGTAACCTTGTTTGTACTTTGTCTTAATATGCTGTTTGGAGATTTATTCCCTTGGGGTAATTTTGAGAGGTAAAACTTTCCCCAGCGATATGAGGACTTTGGCAAAAATACCTAATTGAAAAGCGAAGTTAAAGCGTAGGGATTCCTATCCATACACAAATGACGACAGTGGACGTGTTAGGTATTAGCCTGGGGAAAATGAGGAAAAGGGTTGTGACATCTCTCGCGTTCTTCTTCTAACATAACCTCTACGTTCTTTGACGGCCACGATTAATGGCAAAACTTTTCCAACCCAAATCCAAGAAGTGAAACGAAGCATAGATGCAAATAAGATAACTTTTAAAAGAAAGTTTAGTGAGCAATGATGGCAATTTAGAGGAACCTAGTGCGGAAAAGGTAGAAGTGTATTTTGACGGCCTACCTAAGCATCACGGATATCAAGCCCTTACTACAAGGTGCATACTATTGCACTTGAACCTAACTGAATATCTGAAAGTAATTGAACCGTTGAGTATTCAACCCAGGTAGGAGGGTTATATTCTGAACGCTAGTATATTGAGATTGTGATTAGGCAGATATAATATATTTATATTGATAAGTGATCTAATTGCGCGATCTGATTTAGTTAAAACTGCGTACTTTGGTTTATTCTCACTTAATATAAGTTTGTTCAATATCTCTAAGTAATTTAAGTTAAATTCTTAATAAAAGTCATATTAAGAATTATAAAATGTCTCATAATTCCGAGAATCCCACACCTCTAACTTACGCGGAAACCCCACGACACGGCTATCGAACGGTGGCTATGTCGCAGGGTTTGTAATGTAATAGGATGATTCGTCGCAACTCGGCTCGGTCCTTCATTTGAGGTAGGTGTCTCTTTTCGATTGATTCGTTTAATATTATTTAATTTTAATCGTAACTCTGAAATAAGGATTTAGATCAAACAAAAGCTAAACGTACTACATGTAGAGCAGTTTTTACACGAGTGATCACGAAAAGGAATACAAATATTTCTTCAAGCGGAAGCTTTAATGTAGATTCAAAGCTTGGAAACTGTGCGTCTGAGAAATAAACAGCTTGAAATAGTCTGATCGAGAAGTGTTGAAAGTCATAGATTATAATGGACGTGAAAAGAGATTTTAGTTGAGAAAAATCTAAGGAAATTTGGTACGACCATTGGAACTAAACGGTGTATTACAGTGTTAGAAAAAGTTCCAAATATTTTTGGGATGAATAAGGTGTTCTAGGGTGGGGCAGGGGTCGACAGAGAAGAACCAAGTTAACACTGAAACAAGTTATCAAAGGTGCCATAAAGCCCTGTTTACATGGATGAAAATTGTTGGCAAAATACCCTCTCTATACTCCGTTTCGCCTTAAGTTGGCAACTCTGGGAAGGGTACGATGACCAAATCACACACACACAGCCGCTACGGGGTTACTCTAGAAGAGTGTGACTATATAACAAATAAAATTCTCCATATTTAGCGAGCAAAAAAAATCCTCTTGAAAAATTTGTTCTTTAAAATTGTATAAGGTTTTTTAATAATAGTATAAGCCCTTTATTTAATCGAGATATTTAAGGGTTTGCATATACATCCCAAAAATCCGGACGCCATAACCTTGCCAGCTGACGTTTGAGTTTTTGGTTGCTTTGACCGGTTGTTGTCCACTCAGCTGACGTTCTTTTTGATTCAGGCTTGTAGACCCACTTTGTACACAGCTTACTCATTGACAAATGATCGTGCAAAACACTAAATACACTGCCTTTTGATACCTTTAAATCCTCTCTGCTATATCACACAACTTAATTTACGATTGGCTAAAACGATTTTGTGAACTTTTTTGATATTTTCTGGATCAACTGCAGAATTGGGGTGGCCTGAATATTCAGCGTCGTTTTTGTCTGTGCGACCACGTTTTAAGTCTGCGTACAACCTCTTAACCATTGTTGGCGATGGAGAAGAGTCCGGATAACACTTATCAAGCCATTATTTTGCTTGAATACATTCTTTTTTTCCCTCATTAAAAAGCAACGTTGAATTAACACACGAAATTCTTTTTCACCTATGGTTTCTAAAGAAACAAAATTACTTCACTAAAACTATTGTAACTTTTCAGCTTAAGATATTATCACGAAATTTTGACACGTGCTGTTTGGAAGTTAGTACTGATAGGTTAGGTTTAGGAAAGTTAGAAGTTAGTGTCATCTATATGTTATGCCCGAGACTTATTGAACGATGTGTTAAATAGAAATGATTGCTTGTCTGTATGTCTCTTAAGCCTGCCTAAACCGTTCATCCGATTGCGAGGAAACTTTGGGGAATGTTTGTAGACATGCCCTCGAAGGTTTCTGAGTTAATAAAACGATGTTCCGATGGATACCCAAGTGGCGTTGCAGGAGATTGAGGGGCGTTATTGATAATTATTTTTCTATTTTTAAACTATTTGTGTGGCATATAGTCCTCAAATTTGGTGAGCATATTTTTGATGGAGTAGATACCGGCTACAAATTGTGGGGATTAAGGGGCGTTATAGATAATTATTTCCATTTTTAAACTATTTGACGTAGTCTTGAAATTTGGTAAGCCGATTCTTTTTATGGAGTAGATACCCACTACAAAATGGTTTTAGTGAAAATCGACCCTCAAGTGACGTTGCGGGGGATTAAGAGACATTAAGGATAAATTTTCTCGTTTGTGAACTACTTGACATACTAATTTGAAATTTGATTGGCCAATTCTTTTTATGGAATAGAGTTTGTTTAAAAACGGTTTTTGCGAAATTTGACCCCCAAGTGTTGGTGCGAGGGCTTAATTGGCGTGGAGGATAAATATTCCTGTTTTTGAACTATAAACATTACAGACTTGAAATTTGGTAGGCATGTTCCTTTCATGGAGTTCAGATCCAGTACAAAAGTAGTTTGAGGAAAATCGACCCCCAAGGGACGTTGCAATGTCTTAAGAGGCGTTTTAGATATATATCTAAAAATATTAGTCAAGTCTATATTAGACATATGTAGACTTGAAATATGGCTGACGTGTTCCTTTCATGGAGTAAAGATCTGCTAATAAATGACTTTGTGAAAACCGACAACCAAGGGCGGTTGTGGAGGGTTAAATGCCATTACAGAAAAAATATTCCTGTTTTTGAACTATAAGACTTGAAATTTGGCAAGCATGTTCCTTTCAGAGAGTAGTGATCCGTTATCCAAAAGGTTTTTCCAAAATATGCCTCCAAGGGGTATATTTTCGAAATTTGCGAGGGTTTAATTAGACGTCAGAGATAAATATTCCCGTTTCATAACTATCAGACCTTCAGACTGGAAATCTGGTTGGCAAGTTGCTTTCATGGAGCTAAAAAAGTGTTTTGCGAAAATTGACCCCCAAAGAGTTAAGTGAAGTTATTCACATAAATATTCACGTTTTTTAACTATTAGACCTGCAGATTTGAAATTTGGCTTGTATATTCCTTTCAAGGTGTAGAGAACTGCTTAAAAAGAGGCTCTTACGAAAATTGAACCCCAAAGGGGTTGTGGGGAGTAAGAGAGGTGTTATATAGATAAAAAAGAATTCCGTTTTTTCGAACATTGAAACCTAGACTAGAAATTTAGCTGGTATGTTTCTTTCATGGAGTAGAGATCCTTTAAGAGAGGGTTTTGCGAAAAATTGACATCCAAGAGGGATTGTGAGGGCGTTTTATATTTAAAAAAAATCCCTTTTATGAATAACAACCTATAAACCTGAAATTTGGAAAACATTTAACTTTTACTGAGCAGAGATCTGATAAGAAAGAAGTTTTCAAAAGTCAACGCACATGGGCATTACGGGACATCAATGATAAAAAGAAATTCCTTTTTTCAGCTATTAGACCTGCACATTTCAAATTTGGCAAATCTGATCTTTTGTTAAGCTGAGATATGCCAAAAAAAACAACCTTTATTTAATTTGCAGTTTCCTTAAATTTAACTAATAAAAAAAAATTGTTTTCTTTCAATCTGTTTTATTTTTCAATCCACCCTTGCAAAGAACGGGTATACCAGCCAGTAATAAATAAATAATACATTTAAAATGTTATCATCATAAATTTTATGTCTATATGTCTTTGTATAAGCAAAGTAATAAACAAGAATGCAGAATAAATATAGAGATTTTATTTTTTAACAATATCTGATAAGTTGAAAAAAATTGTAACTTTATACAAAAATATTCCAATGGATTAAATCTTTAGTGTTACTGTATAATTAGTTTGTGTGTAAGTTATAATTTTTATCTTTATGATGAATAAATTATAAATTTTACTATCATAAGTTTTATATCTATATCTCTTTGCGTAATCAAAATAAAATACTAGAATGCAAAATAAATCGATTTAATTTATTTTTTTGACACTATCTGATAAATTCATAAAATATATTTGTAAAAAAGAACATTCCAAAACGTATTAAATCTTTAATTTAAGCACCAACAAATTTTAGAGGAGCCTTTATTGAATTTACTATTTTTAGCGTCACAAATAAATTATTATAAGTAAATGAAATTATAGTTTTGAAATTTTGTTAAATTATTTTTTACATCTCTACGTTTTTCTGAACAGTAGAAATAAATACATAATTGTGAATCCAGGATCTGATTGCAGATTGTTAATTTTATCTAATCATCCATTGAAAAAAAAAAAGTGTGTGAAACAACCTTTTCTAAATAGAACAGTAGCGAAGATTCTGGACGATCATTGCATTCGACATTCTAGGTATTTCCATGGTTACACTGTATAGTCTCATGAATCTATTGACCAATCGTGTCCAGGCGAAAGTGAGTTACAGTAAGTGGAACACATCTGACAGGTCTACGAGCATATAGACCAATCTGCCCTAAGCGTCGGTACACAGTCTGCCTTGAAACTGTCGTACCAGTGGCCGAAGAGAGCTGATGAGAAGATGCTGTGCTCCGTCCGTTTCTTTTGGCAGTAACTGCTAAATACCGGTCCTTATTCGGCGTTGTAACTTCGAGGCGACCAGTACTATAACGTCTACTCACATTACCATCATCTTGAAATTGTTGCCAAAGACTGGAGAGGACACTCTGGGCGATTCCAAGTTCCTCGGATACTTCCAGCTGGTACGCCCACAGTCCAGACGGCCGATAATTCTACCACATGAAAAATCGTCCAAATGCGTCCTAACTATGTGGTTATTGCCCTGAAAATAATATAATTGCTTATAATAATTGCTTATAAAGGGCTTGCGAACAGTTTTACTTGTTTTGCCTGTATTCCTTATATATCCCTCTTTACACTTTCGTCATAGGGACGTACTATCGGTGTCATCTGGTGGCTTACTGCAATTTGCATATGATTCTTGAAGATGTGTGTAGTCATTTTGCAAGTGATATATCTTTATATACAGTAGCGCAACAGGAATTTTTCAAGGGGGTCCGGGATTGAAAGTTCACCATTCTTGTATCATGCTATCTTTGATTTTGTCGATTTTCAGGAACAAAACACAGTAAAAAACTAATTATTGAATAAATAATTAGCATTAATTAATAAAATTAATCATTAATAACCAATATTTAATTAAATTTTACGTATTAGAAATTATAAACAATCGGAAAAATATCATGGGCTTTGGGGGTCCGGACCCCAGGACCCCTCCCCCTTGTGTGCGCCACTGTTTATATATAAAAATTACCTGTCACGCTGTTTGTCCGCGATGAACTCCGGAACTACTTAACCGATCATAATTTAACTTTACATGTTGTGTGCCTCATTTCGTCCAACTTAAAAGTATGATAGTTTTTATTTCAATTAATGACGTCATAGTTTTTTTATTGCCGGAAATGTGAAGAATCCGGGAAACGGGAAAATTCGCAAAATGTCACAATGCGCGTGTGTCTGTGGCAGCAGATTTTGTTGACTAAAATACACGAAAAGTGAGCGCCTTTCGTATTTGGGTGCGTGGTATCAGATTTTCGAATCGGTTCTCAAAAATATCAGTAACTTTGCAGGATAATGGCGGTCGACCGTATTTTAGACACACCGTGGCTGGGGCTTACCTTAAAAGTTTTGGAGCCTGAAAACTTGGCTCTGGCGTATTTCGAAATGGGGAATCCGAATCTGATATCCGTTTGGAGAAATTGTCGTAACTTTGCCGGATAATTCCGGACGACCGTCTATTACATTCACCGGGGAGAGGCTTACCCTAAAAGTCTTGGAGCTAGAAAAGTACGTTTCTGGTGTATTTCGGGATAATGAACTAGAATCTAAAATCGGATTTTAGAAATTGCCGTAACTTTGCCGGATTACCCTAATGCCCCCTTCCAGGGACTGATCTTGCCGACTCAGAGGTGCCGAAAGTAGCCCCCGGTTGCGATTACGGGCACAAAACGAGAATCTGAAATCAAATTTCAGAAACTCCCTTAACTTTGCTTTATTGCTGGAATTAGGTGAAATGGCTTCAGGTTTGAGTACCGAGTGTCGATTTTCATTCCCTCCAGCGGCTGAACTTACACGCGCTGGGGCACTGAAAGTCAGTCCCGTGTGCGTTTCGGGGCGGGGAATGAGAATCTGAAATTGAATTTTAGGAGTTCAAGTAACTTTTTTTTGCCGGATAATGCTGAACGTTCGTAATATGTGGACTGCGGCACCAGCTTTTGCAGACGTAGGGTCGCAAAAAGCGAGTCCCCGTCGTATTTCGTGACTGCCGATCCGAACAGTCAATCCAATTCGAGAAATTTCCGTAACTATGCCAGGCGATCGTATTTTACTTGAACCATGGCAGAGGCTTATCTTATTCTTGGTGTGTGAAAGGTGCTTTCCTGTTGTTTTTCTGAGTGAGAAACACACTCTGAAGTCTATTTTAGAAACTCTCGTAACTTTGCGAGATAATACCGGGCGACCGTAAGGCTCCCTCCCTTTCAGAGACTGAACTGGCAGAAGAAGGGAAGTCGAAGTAGACACCGGGTGCATCTTGGATTGGGGAACGAGAATCTGGATTTAGATTTCAGAAACTACCTTAACTATGTTGGATATTGTCAGAACGAGGTAGAATTGCTTTGCGTTCTAGACCCTCATCCAGATTTTCATTCCCTAAAGTTGCTGTACTTTCAAGCACAGCCTTGAGAATTGGAAAACTGCATGGGCAGTTGCATCTTCAGGTATTGTTGCCACTTTGTTAGATGGTGGACAAATGCACATTCAGCTTTCATAAGATGCAATGTGTACCTTTGAAAAAAAAAGCGGAATGGCTACGGTATTGCAAAGGAGCCCAGTCATATTCACATAAATGTACCATGACCCACAAACATCCTTTTTTCGAAGCATTGCGTATAACTTTACAAGATTTTTAAACAGCAACAAAAAAATATTCGTGTGTACTATCCTACTGTGGTGTTCTTAACAGTTGTGTGATCGTTACTAAATTAAATGAGAGGTTCTCATGGACTTGACATCAAAAAGGTTTCTTTTGGTAGGCAATTCTAACGTTTATTTACAATATAAATTTCTAAACTAAAAACTATTTTTTCTACAAAAACCGCTACATAGCATATTCTACTCGCTTGCTTCGTTACAAGTCGTTTCAGTTCTTTCGACCGGTCTCCTTTCCTCAGAGTCCTTTGTTTACAAAAGCTAGCTTCGCATAGCAGACGCTAGATGGCGCAACACCTACAATTGTTTGGTGATTTCCGACAGACATTGCCAGTCATTTCTCGCTGGGCTTTTGCTCACGAGACTAATGCATGTTTAAAGCAATCATTTTTATGGCGAAATGTCAAGACATAAACCATAAACATGCGAGTAAAATAGCAAGATCATCAATCTGCGCAAATATATTCTAAGTGCTGGATATTAGATGCGGTGAAGTAGAACTGTATCCCAATACATAATGCATCAAATTGCCAGAAATTTCTGAACTCTTGTTCTGACAAAAAATGAACTGATTGAGAGTTGATTTCCTGGATGTACTGAATAATTATCTAGATAATGTTTGGCTCTGTAATCCTGTTACTTAGGCAGAAAATATGTTGATGTTGACGAAATAAACTTTCACATACGTAGTTGTTACCAAGTGATCTCAAACTCAGTGGCGCAACAGACCATGAAGGCCAGGGCCTACTGTGCCCATCTTAGTATACGTGAACATTGAGCGCTGAGGTGAAAGCGCAAATGTCCCGATCAGGTGGTCAATCTGAAGCGAGACTCCCAGTGCTTAACTCCCCAAGCAAGCTTGGTACTCATTTAACAACCCACTGCATTAGGGATGAAAGGTTGAGTCGTCCTTGCCCAGCCCGGGAATAGAACCCGGACCTGAGATGCGGAAGCGCAATACGCTACCACTGGGCCATACCAGGTGATCTACTGCCTTTTAAATTAATCGACACTATTGTTGATGAAAACGAAACCCTAAATTTCCGAACTGAATTTTTGAATTCACTGAATTTATAAGGAATGCCACCACACAATCTTTGGTTGAAGATTGGTTCCCTGATTATTCTGCTCTGTATAACTTAAATCCACCTAGATAATGCAACGGTACTCGTTTGGTCATCAAAAGAACTACTGGGACAATTTTTTGTAGCTACCATTTTGAATGTAAAGTTTAAAAGTGTTGGAAAGAATTCCACTGTGTGATACCGTCAGAATCTCCAATACCATTCAAAAAGCTCCAATTCACAATTCGTTTGGCCTTTGCGATGACCATAAATTTCTAAGCCGAAAGATGTCGATTTAAAGCTTAGGACTAAGACAATTTGTGTTTTCCCACATGGGCTACTATATGTTGCATGCTAATGTGTGGGGAAACAGTCAAATCTATTTGAGTTAGCAAAAGACAGGTTACCGAAAAATATCGTACACCGAATAGCCATTAATTATATTAAGATTATATTTTTTTATTCTAATTTAAAATGATAAAAATAATATTAAAAAGTGCTAAAAATCATCATTATTTACCTCATTTGTGAAATTAAATCTTCATTTGTTGTTACTTTAAAACTTTTAAGTAATTCCTGAATTTATAGAATCAAATAAAAGATGAATAAAATACAAAATGAAAAACGTTGTTTTTTATGCTTAATTTCAACTCTCCGAAATTAAAAACGAATAGTCTACGGCTAACGACAGGCGTCACTTAGCCCTATACCATGATGAATTTCGTAGGCCTTGATCTGGCCTTTGCCGATCATGGCATTAGTAACAACAACAACAAAACGAATAGTACACTGCTGGCCACCGTAAATGGAAAACCCTGAAGGAAGCATGCAAATAACATGAAATTTACAACATGCATTAGCGGAGGTGAGATATGCAAATGATTAGAATTTCAGCGCAGACACACATCACGCGCGCATGTGGCGCCACCTCAAAGCGCTATTTAAGTCTTGGAGATTTCGACGATTTCAAGTTCGGCAATTGTGTTTTTCTTGTGGTTTTTTCAAAAAACGATCAGTTATGTCTCGTAGAAAACAGCTATCATCCGAGCGAAGTATCCGAGCTCGACAGAGGAAGGATAGTGGCCTACCGAGATTGTGGATTATCTTTCAAGAAATCGGTAGTCGTGTTGGACGAAACCAAACAATTGTAATTTGGATATGTGACCGTTGGAGGTACAACGGACCGACGTGGTCGATCTCATGCACCTCAGTGCACCACTTCACGTGAGGACAGGCAAATTGTGTACATGGCAGTGACGGATCGCTCCAGTCACATCAAGAACTATAGAATAGCACATTGAGTCTGTAACGCATTATTCAGTGTCTGCGCGTACCATTCGACGCCGTTAACAGCAGAGTGGTCTGTCCGCAAGACGTCCATTGCTTGGTCTACCCTTGACGCAGAACCACAAACGTCTCCGCCGCCAATGGTGCGTTGAAAGAAGGATGTGGGTGGCAGAATGGAATGAAGTTGTCTTTACTGACGAGGCACGCATCTGTCTGCAACACCACGATGGTTGGATTCGAGTCTGGAGACACCGTGGAGAGAGGACGCTGAACTTATGCACCGCCGCACTGGTCCTGCACCAGGTATTATGGAATGGGGCGGTATTGGATATTACTCTCGCACTCCTCTAGTACGCATTGCCGGTACTTTAAACAGCCAGCGCTACATCTCCGAGGTGTTGGAGCCAGTTGTCCTTCCTTACCTTCAGGGCTTGGCCACAGCCATATTTCAACAGGATAATTCGCGACCACACGTGGAACGCATTGTCCAAAAGTTCTTCGTCAATCACCAGATTGAATTGCTTCCCTGGCCGGCTCGCTCTCCGGATCTTTCGCCGATAGAAAACATGTGGTCCATAGTTGCTTAACGATTGACCCAGATTACACCCCCAGCTGTCACACCAGATCAACTTTGGCAACGTGTGGAAGCTTCTCGGTCTGCTGTACCCCAAGAACACATCCAAAGTCTCTTTGAATCAATGCCGAGGCACGTGGCAGCGGTGATCTCCTACAATGGCGGCTACTCTGGCTACTGATTCTGGCAGGAACCACACTTCACAGAAGTCTATAAATTTAATCATTTGATACTTGGTCAACACATGTTATCTACAAAATAAATTTTGTGTGTTATCTCTTGTCTTACTTGGTTTTGCATTTACGGTGGCCCGCAATGTAATTTGACTGCATTAAGTAGCTTAGAATAATATTAAATGAGTATATTACATCAAAGCATGGCTAGGTCAGCTAGTTTATGTATGTATTTTTAAGTCCGATTTCCGCATGATTCTGTAAATTATCCTAAATTTATGAACACAAGTGTATTTAAATATAGATTTACAGAGTAGCATTACTTTCTATCCCTTTGGAATTAAGAACCATTGAAAATATTTTTATTTTCATGACTCGATGCAAGAGCAGTGGCTTTGATAGCTTAGTGTCTATGGTCATGAACTCATGGCTCGGAGAAGGGGGCCAGCTTAGGTTTCTTCTTCGTCACTTGACAGAGATTCAAAATTATGAGAATTGTACCCAGTAGTCTTTATGTAGTGATGTTAATACTCTGACTCACACACTTGACGCAACAGCAACCAGTGTTAAAATATAATATTGGAAAGTAAACTCCATTTAAAAATTTTCATACCAATAATACATAGATTTTATTCAGGAATCTTTGTGTACACTAATAATTTGACTGGCAGTTGTTGCATGTTGGCGTTTGTAATTTTATTAGTCGAATATGTAACCACTCTTTTTTTATCATTAGTATATTCCCAGTCAAATGTCAGTCTGAGACTTTTGATAATTTTAAAAATGGTGTTTCTAGAGAATGCTGACTGCCACATGTTGAATATTCTTGTGTGTGTGTGTTTTATCCATTACTGATCCTTAAGGTTACTAAGAATAATTAGTATGTAACTGTGTTTATTTTAGTTTCAGATGTAAAATAAAAATAAATACTTATTAATGTGTATTTTCCCCAGAATTTAATAGGATTATAATGTATTTATTCCCATAGCATTGTCTTTATCAGGCATTTGTTCAAATATACTTTATTATTGCATAAAATTATACTTACTAAATAACATAAAACGTATGAGGAAACACAGTAATATATTGTTACAAACTGAAATAACACCATACAGTCCCCCCGAATATTTTATCATTGGCACCAATTGTTTTGACAGTTTTTTTCTTAATTTTTCCTTTTTACATATTTACGTTCAGCACACGCATCAGTGGTGGCATCTCACTCTCCAAATCAACGTAAAGACTATGAGCTATGACAGATTTAACATGCATCAAATCCTCTACATCATTAGTCTCTAACCCCCTGACCAGTACTGGTCCGTGGATCAAATAATACTGGGCCACCTAAGGAACATTAAATTATTTCCATTTTATTTACTGTGGTGTATTTCTCTTGGGTGGTGCGGCTCTTTTTGAAAATCACTTTATATTCATTTTTGGTATAACTGTCGCGACCATAAAGTTGTAGCAGGGCCGGCTCTAGTACATTCACTTCCAAAAGTTAAGCACGAAGATGTAAAATGCAAAAAAATCAACAAATACTGCTTTGATTGACACAAAATTTGTCAGTAAAGTAGCATATATATTTATACATAAAACAAAATCAATAATTATATACAGAAATGAAAACAATATTAAATTTTTGTAAGTTATCAGATAATGTCATACTGGAGACTTAAACAGAATTATGTATAGAGTGAAAAAAAACAGCATAAAATGAAAAAAAAAGGACATTAATAGGGTATGTGATCCCCCCTCATCCGAATGCAAAGCTTACACCTTCTGACCATGCTTTCAATAAGGTAGTCAACCACCGCAGAATTAAGCAATCTCCATTCTTGTAGAGCAGTTTCCAGCTCAATAAGAGTGGCTGGAGGTGGGAAACGTGAAGATACAGCACGGCCGAGAGCATCCCAAAGATTTTCAATGGGATTAAAGTCGGGCGAATATGCTGGCCACGCCATACGCGCAATCCCTTCAGGTAGTCATCGACGATGTCAGCTCTATGGGGACGTACGTTATCGTCCATTAAAACAAAAGTAGGGCCAACTGCTGTAGCGTACAATCCCACAATGGGTTCTGGGACAGCCGTCACAGAACCCCGTTTAAAGATGTGCAGGTCGGTGCGGTATCCTAATGAAATTCCTGCGCACACCATAATGTTTCCGCCTGGGAATGCGTGATGTTCGGTGATGTTTTGAGGCTGATTGCATGTTCCTTGTTTACGCCATATTCTTATACGCTTGTCATCTGGCTCCAGCAGAGTTGCCAGAAACTTGCGCAGCAAAGTAGCACGAAGAAGGGGAAAAAGTAGCGAATCGATTTTCACTTGCAATTCATAAATATAATTTTTTTAATTTTGTAAAACTATTTTAAAAAATTCGTTAAAATGATTTAATTATTTAATTCATTTAAAATACTTTCAAATTTTTCCTGCTAAATATCGTGATCTGCTGAGTCTTTTTATAAATTTCTGAATTATATTGAAGCATTTGGGGCGATGGAATGAAATCAACGCAACAAGTCCCTTATTCTTCCAAAGTCATTTTGATTCTGAGGATTGATTCAAACAGTTCAAGGCACATTCAATTCCTTAATTTTGTCTTTTTTGACGTCATTCTGGAAAATGCTCTTTCTACAGTGGCATAACTTATGAGTAGGCCGTAAAGCTTTAAAGCAAATATAGCTAAATATCTTAAAAATGGATTTCCAACTGCGTCTTTTATATTAAAAACGTGACACCAAAATAATTCTCCATCATTTAAAAGTTCAGATTCAGATAGAAAAACATCCTTCAACTGTATGTTGAAAATTTGTCTCCATTGATTCTCCAGAACATATAATTTAGATTGCTCTGCTAATTCGAAAGGCAGATAAAAAAAAAAAGGACAATTTGAATTTTAAAAATTCAGGGGAAAAATTCTTTATCTTTTTTAAAAGTTCCGTAATTTTTCCCCCTATTCGATTTAAAAGTTGTTCACATGAAATCTAGAGAAAATTATGAAATCTTTGATAGAATTCTTTAGTAGATTCTGTAGAAACTATATATATTTTACTTTTGCTTGTCAGTTAATTCAAAAAGACATCCATCAAATACTTCAATAAGCAAATAAATGCTTTTTAAACTCATGTCAACTTCGAGATTCATACATTTAGGGTAAATTCTTCTTAAAAGAGTAGGTACAATCTTTTAATGCTTTCAGTAATTTGCAATGTTCACCATGATCACTTTGAAAGAGTAAATTAATCCACTCAAATTCTGCTAAAATTGGCAGCTGTAATTTAACAATATTTAATTCTATCCTTGTGTTACGTAGATCCGAGGTTTCGTGGATTTTATGCAAAACAATCACAAAGAAAAGAGCGATGTGAATTTATTATCAAAAATCCAATCCTTTAAACACAGGATTCAGCAGCAATATTCACAGAGTAAATATCCGAAGGTCTTCACACCTTCAACAGCAATCAAACACAATAACCAGTATTTAAAAATACACGTAAGTGAAGATTATTCACAAGCACAGCCGAGCTAATCGCTAGTCAAAACAATCCTCATTACTCGATGGTTTAATCCAGACTCCTCGACGTCCCGGCGAGCCTCTTATTTATAGGCGCGACAGAAACTTCCAGAAATATAGCCGCTCGTGACATTAGTGGAGATATCCACTACTTTCTAGAAGATTCCAGAGGGTTCCGAACTCGCCAATGACGCCAACTTGGTCGCCAAAAATGATGCCAACTTGGCTCTACCGCCAAGATTTCGCCAAGTTCTCATTGAATCGGCCATTATAACGTAAGGGTCGGCATTGCTTGTGAAGGGTACAATTTTAACATGAAATAAACATAACATAGAGTAATATAAATGCATTAAATACTCAAATACAAGTTATTTACACAAAATTCGCAACACTTGTATTAATTTAAGTAAAGGGATAGTAAGACAAGTAGTTGATTGGAAAGAGAGGAATCAAGGCAGTGGCGTAACGGAGAATATTAGGGCCCCTTGCAAAGTTAGCTTCTGGACCCCAAGCCCTAATACGTACGAGGCGTCAGTCAGGCTTTGGGCTCCCTAGAATCCCTGGACCCCCCACAATGTGAGGGTGTACGCTACGCCACTGAATCTAGATCAAAACCTTTCAAAAGGGATTTAATCAGATTTTTATCACATAATCTCTCTAGATGACAAGTGCTTACTTTTGCCATTGCATGCCATTATTTATAGGTCCAGTGCTGCAACGTAAGTCAATTACAAAAATAGATTTTTATTCTTTAATTCAATGCAGTACCTTGATGATAATTATACAATTTACTTAGTTCTATAAGAATTTACCTTTTCACAATTACTTTTCCAGTTTAATTTTTATGTAGAAATTCTCTCTAAGCCTATTTTTTAAGAATATTACATGTTTCATTTTTATGCTTCCATCGGGATTAGAAAAGTCCCTATTTCTTTTTCTACAACTTGCAGTGGACAGGAGTGGTGGGAGAGGGGAGTCCCTCTTAGATGGGCTCCGATTCGTGGCGGTGGCGGTTAAGGGGGGAATTACAGAGTTTCGTGTCTTTTCAGAGTGGTGAAACACACTGCAACTTCATGTTTTCTTTGGGTACTAAGTCATTATTTTTTTTTCTTTGCGATTTTTCCAAAACTTGTTCCCATACCTTTATATATGGTTGAAAGTAACAGAAAATATCAGGATCTTCAAGTGAAGTAGCATAAAATTCGCGAAGTAGAAATAAGATAAAAAAAAAGTAGCGGAAAGCTTTAAAAAGTAGTAAAATTCGCGAAAAATCGCACGATCTGGCAACACTGGGCTCCAGAGCCAATCTTGACTCATCAGTAAACATGACATTGCCCCAGTTAGACACAGTCCAATTGCCATGTTCCCGGCACCACTTTAATCGTGCTCCTCTTGATTGGACGGATAGAGGAAAACAAACTCGAGTTACACGGGCATACAGTCCATTTATATGTAATCTTCGGCATACAGTAGCTGCAGTTATAGCCTTACCAATGGACGCTGTAACCATAGATGCCTTACGTGTGGAGGTCGCTCTGCGATTCCGCTTGGCTACAATAGCAATATATCGATCTTCCGTGAGGGTTGTAACCAATGGGCAACCGACTCCGGACAACAGTCTGTGTGGTTTGGAATTGTTTCCATAAACGTTAAATTACAGAATGATGAACGCCGAAGAAAAGAGCAACATCTGTGATCGACTGTCCTGTTTCAATGCGCCCCACAGCACGCCAGCGCTCAAAATCTTCCATTCGTTTTCTGGAAGTCATAGAAACACGTATGTCTTGAAAACAAATTGTACGAAAGTTTTAAACACCTTCTATCAGCACTTACAATCAACTTCTGTAACCCTTCATAAAGCTGGCTTCTTATAAGACTGCCCTTTTTGCATATTTCTTGACATGAAAGCACGATTGGCTGTTACCTAACATATTTGCATACTTCCATCTACCTCTGCAGCGAATTCCATCCTCTTCAATTCTGATTGGCTTCCGGAAATTAGCATTTTCCTCTCCGTGCTTAACTTTTGGAAATGAGTGTAGTTTTGCCGCCCTGACAAAAATGGGTTGAGTTGAGTTTGGTGCTTTATGGCGCAAAAGCCAGTTTTGGCTATACTGCGCCAAACATTCATAGGTCTGTGGTCTGGACGGGAAAAGAAGAAATTGGATGACAAGATGGAGGATCGAAAATAGAGAAGGATCACTGGGTACCCCGGGATCGTGACACCCGTGTTTACCAAAGATAGTAAACCCCTTGGGAAAAGGAAAAGATCACTAGAGAGAGAGAGGGTACCTCGAGATTGTGACACCCGTACCCACCTAAAGAAGGTGAGCCCCTGAGAGGCATATACTGCATGGATTGCATTCGGTTTTCGGTTATCGAACAATCGCGTATCCGAACGGTGTCCGGTCCCAATGGATTCCGGTAAACGACGTTCTACTGTATTATTATTTATTTAATTTTTTTTTAACATTTGGAATTGGTGAAGGTTTGTAATTCTCAAAACCAGTGAAAAATATTGATTTCATAGCGATGATAAAATAATTCTTCGTAATGCTTTCTTCCTGAGGGGCTGACAAAAATGGGAAATTCCGCCCCTCTCTCGAAAGCAAAAAATTATACTTAAAAAAGATGAACTGTTCACATAGATATACACCTATAGAATAACATTTACGAACGAAAAGGGAGCGTAACAATTGTATATATTATTTGAAGTCTTAAAGAATATACAAAATAATTCGAGATTAAGAATATAATTACCTGTTATTACTTGAAACGAGTAAAATGTAAAAGAAGGAATCGCCCATTTCCACTGATGGGGGGGATCACAAGCGGTTATTTTTAATTTATAGGAACTACACTCGAGACTAAAAGAAAACATCTCATGTGGCTCTCTATTTACCAGAAACTCTATAATTACCCCTGTTCTCTTCTGAATAACTGAAACCGTACATCGTATGAGTGAAAGGAATTTCCGTTGTGACCCCACTCCTTGCTGGGGAGAAAATTTACTAGTGAAAGATGTGTAAACATATATATCCAATTTCATGATTTAACATGTGGTCCCGCCTCGAGCCCTGGCCGCGTTTGCCTATTGGTCAAGGTATCGGATTGAGTCTGGCATGTCACGAGTTCGAGCCCGGTACCGCTAAAGACCAGGGAGCGATACACATCAAATCTGTCGAGAGCTCAAACGTCCTCCCGTTGGTATGGTGTGGTAGTTAGGAGAGGGGGTGCCAGCTCAGGTGTCGTCCTCGTCACTTGACCATGGTTCAAACTTACGAGGTCCGTCACCAAAAGCCCTCGTGTAGCTGAACAGTTCGACGTTAATATTCACTCACTCACTCCCGTCTCAAACCCTACAAGTTTCAACAGAAAAGAAAACTGACATTAAATATACAGTACAAAATAAGGAAATAAGATACGTTATAAATAAAAAAAAAATACCAAATTCCACTCAATAATATTTCAGAAAATATATAAAATTTTTTGCTACAAAAATATTGATCCGAATGCCACCTCGGGCAGGGTCCGGCTGTAGGTAAAGGTTGGGACACCGAACTGAACAGACAATCGTTATTCTTATAGCAATGTTTATTTGGTTCATTGAACTTACTATCAAGCAATGATATAAAATCTGGGAACACTCAAATTAAATGGCTATCCTAAATTCCCCAGACAAATAATTATGCACTTAACTGAGTGTGATCCGAAGGAACAGCACTCGTCTGGTCTCGTCCGGGTCAACCGGAAGAAGCTTCTCAAGTTCACCAAGGCTTCAAAAAGTCTCTTTGTTAATCTCCCATTAATAGCAGCCTGGTGACTAACCCTAACACTTACTCTGCTAGAGTTTAAAAAGTACTCGGATTTGCATAAAATCAAGTGAAAGAAGTGTTCGATATATATAAGTAATTTAAGTTAAACTCTTAATAAAAGTCATATTAAAATTCTAAAATGTCTCTTCATTTCGAGAATCCCACACCTCTAACTTACGCTGAAACCCCACGATAGGGTCGACAAAAATTTCGAATCATATCACATTGGCGCCCGGAGCCGCTACCAATTTATATAGTGACTCTGGGTTTAAGGTAATGCAGAAAGCGGGTTTTGGTACTTACCAGAAATGTGTGCTTTTTCGGGTCGAGAACGTGAATGAATTTCTCGAGGCCATAGACAATCAAATAAAAAATTACTAGAAATACCTAGTGATTTAGCATGTACTTATTTGAAAGGTAACACTCCTGGGAAGGGCTCAGGATTGGTATCAAATATTCCGGATCAAAGTTAGTGCAGGACCACCGCCACGGATTTCAGCGCAGCTAAAGGCAGGATTAGCGAAAGGATTTTTTCCCGCAATCAAAAATAGAAAAAGGTTAAAGCGAGGTTTTTCGCGTCCCGGCAGGAAAAGAAATCAGGAACAACAGATTTTGTTTGATTTGCTGAAAATACATAAGAATCTAGAACTAAGAATGTCGCAGGCGGATTTGGTTGATCACATTTTTGTTAGACTCGAACACAAGTCAGGACTGTGAGTCAGAATCCCGCAGAACACGGTACAACTTTTAGAAATCTTAGCTAAATTTGAAGAGATGTATTCTTATACAAATTAAAAAGGGGTTCATAAGAATAGTGATAATAATGGAAAGGCGAGGTCAAAACGCGCATAGGATGTCTAATTTTGATGATAATCGCAGAAACTGGAGAATTGAAGTTGGGCGTAGACAAATAATGGCAGAAAGGATTCTAGAGGTACTTATGAGAGAATGGCCGTCAAAGTAATAGGGTTCGAGAGGAATGGAATTTCAGAATGATGATCCAGAGATTCAACGAAAAGGGATACCAAATTCGAAATGATAATTTTAATAGAGGGGACCGTAGAAATAGGTTCGAGAGTGAAAAATTCAGTCGAGGCGATAGGATACAAAGAGGGACGATTGAATATTTATAAAGTTAAAGAAGTTCATCCTCAAAGGAATCGGCGAGAATAATATACCAATTAAACTTTCTCCGATAACCATATCACCCGTAGAGCTTCCCCACGTTCCTATTTTATTAAATAACACATTTTTGAAAGCGCTATACCGGATACCGGAGAGGGAGAAATCATTTATATCGGAAGAAGCATATAAAAAAAATTTTTTTATAAACAAGTAAATATCGCGAGCTCAGGTGATCACAGCACGAGGAAGGCGAAATGTCAAAATATAGGAATTGTAAATTGAATATTCGAATCAGGGAATTCAGAAGAAGCGGATGTTTCGTAATGTTGACGGATTTGGAATACCCACATGTATTCTTGGGAGTTGTAGCCGATTGCACAAGTGGATCAAAGATTGTTTTAAACTTTGATCGAAAAATCGTTGTTCGAAGATTCCCGATTCACGAATAGAGATTGGTTGGGGAAACAGTTGAAGATGTGAAAATATTTGAAATAAGATCTGTCTAAGACAAAGTTGGAGGATAAGGAAAAGCAGGAATTACAAAATTTGTTTTAGTAGTTTTAAGGGATTGTTCTCCGAACCAAACCAGGCTTACTCATGTTTTTATACCATGAAATTGACACGGGGAGATAATCCACCAGTAGTTTCCAGGCCATACGAATATGACCGGCAAAAAACAAGCGATAATTGATTTTTCATATACAAAAATGTTACGAGAAGAAACAATTGTTCAATTCAATCCCTGTACGCGTCACCGGTTTGTTATAGAAAAAATAATGGATTTACCACCAGCGGATAATCCGGAAGCATATAGATTTGCGTGGAACTATAGGAAACTAAATTCCATCACTAAAGTACCCGCATTACCCCTTACCGTTAATAGATGATTTAATAACGAATATCCCCCTACCCGACAATAATGTCATCTCTTGATTTAAGAAGTGGGTAATTTCAAATGGCAGTAAACCTCCAGTGATATTATTAAGACCACATTCGTAGTAAAAGTGGCACTTACGCATTCCGGCGTATGCCATTCAGCTTATCAGGGACGGTTCCCAATTTTCAAAGCAATTGACCTAATCCTGAAACCGGTGATAGGGAAGTTTGTGAGTGTTTATATGGACAACATGTTATTACGTCTCCATCCGTTCACTCCTACATGTTGAGCTTTTGTTAGGGAGGTTTTCGTTATTGTAGATGCAGGATTGTGTGTGTGTGTGACATTAAATAAGGATAAATGTAAATTTGGGTGCGATGAATTGAAGTATTTAGGATTGGTTATTAGTAAGGAAGGAATCAA
Source organism: Trichonephila inaurata madagascariensis (assembly GCA_019973955.1). NCBI lineage: Eukaryota > Metazoa > Arthropoda > Arachnida > Araneae > Nephilidae > Trichonephila > Trichonephila inaurata. The sequence goes on from BMAV01006011.1 coordinate 76,782, forward strand.
AACGGATGAGACAAAGGTTCGAGCCATACTAGAGAGGAAACCCTCACGGAACTCAAAGGAGGTGTCCAAGTTTTTGGGTATAACAGAGTGGTACACGAAATTTAAAGTATGCTTGCTGATCTTTGTGACCTTTATAATCTTAAACGAATTATAAAAATTCGTCTGGTCACTGATGCGCAGAAGGCATTCACGACGCGGTAAAGGCGAGGCACTAACAAAGCGCCAGTTTTAAAATTGCGGAGTTTAAAAGCCCTTCAATTATTTACAGATGCCAGTTCAATAGGTTTGGAGCAGTTCTCAATCAGGAACAAGACCAGTTATATTTGCTTCCGTACTCTGAACAAACAGAGAATTATATACAGTAACCGAAAAGAGAATGTCTAGCAATAGTATGGGCGTTGAACAAATTCCAGACATATTTAGGAGCGATGCCAATTAAAGTTATTACGGAATCCGCGCTGCTTTAAACGTTTAACGCATGGAAAAAATTCGTCGAGTAGGATGATCAGATGGGCACTCAAATTAGCGGAATTTAATATAGACGGGAACATAGACCTGGAACTCAAAATGCGATGGCGGACATTTTATCTCTGAGAGCGGTTGAAAGTATAATGGGAGAAAAAGTTGGTGTGCAATAATCAGAGATCTAGTACTTACATTAAAGGCAGTTAATAACAGAGCAAAAAAGATAGAAACCAGAATGGAGTCATATCTATAAATATTTGAAACTTCCGGAAGATAACTCTGTTAATGCGACGATATGTGAGAATTGGTCCCGCGACTTCACGCGTCTAATTGAAGGCTTGTTTTTATGCGGCTGCAACGTCGTGGTGAAATGCGTCCTTGCCATTCCAAGAATCTTTAGAAATGACATCTTACGCGAGTTCCACGACAAGCCAATCACTGGAGCATTTTGGCAGATTTAAAACTATCATAAAAATTCAGGACGTTGTTATTTCCATTATATGGGAAAATTTATTGATCAATATGTCTCTACATGCCATATGTGCCAATTAGTATTATAAAAACACACCAGCTGGTCGATTAAATCCGGTGTATCAAATTATCCAAATAAGATAGTTACGTTAGATTTGTTAGGTCCGTATCCTACATCAAGGTGAGACAGCCAATCAATATGTTTCGTAGTACCAATCATTTTCAGCAAGATGGGCTGAAATTATACATAATAAAAGGCCTCGGCTCGTATAATAGCGAATACTTTTTTGATAATTTTATATCGCGTTTTGGGCTCAATAAGAGTAATAAGTGATAACGGTCCCCAATTTATATCCGAAATTTTTGAACATAAGTGAAAGATTAGGCATAAGGCATGTAGAAGACTGTTGCATATAGGCCGCAGGCAAATAGAACAAGAACAGGTAAATCGCGATCTAGTGCAAATGATTGCAAATTATGAAAATGATCAACACGATACTTGGGACCAATTCTTACGGTGAGTTTGCTTACGCTATTCGTACAGCAGTGAATGAAACGATGGGGAAAAACCCTGCGGAATTATTTTTTGAGTCGGAAGTTGATTACCCCATTTCAAAATTAGTAATGGTTTCGGACGGAACTGAATTAACAGTAAGAAATATTGCGAAATTGTTTGATGAAGCTAAACGAAAACTAAAAGCATGAAGATGGAAAAATATTATAATAGACGCAGGCGAATGTACAGATAATGTAGATGACTGGGTCTTATTAAGAAACACACCCTTTAAGTTCAGCAGCTAATAAGATATGCGTGAAATTCAAACAAAAATTTGAAGGTCGTATAGAGGTGTTAGAAGTAAGAAATAATAATAATATTATAATATAGAGGTCAGGAAAAAGGTTAACCGTCAATGTTGATCAAGTAAGAATATATCGTCATAGGAAATGTGACGAGGTTGGAGTTAGGAACAGGTCGCTCGGATATGTAGTATTAGTTCACGTCAGGGAACGAGTAGTTTGGAAACGTACATCGAAGATGGAAATGAGTCGCAATGGGAAGAAGAAAGGGTCTGAGAGTGAAAAGCGTGAGTTAGAGGAAAAGGGATCTCAAGTCAAATCAATGTGAGAAACACACGGATGGGGAATGGCGCGGATCACTTATCAGATCACTACCTAAGCTCTTTTTTCCAGTAATAAGATAAGAATTAAATGAAAGCGTCCAGATAGAGATAAATGGTCGTATGGATCACAGGTCAAGAAGTGGACCACAGAAAGTGGCAGAAATGTAAGACCCAATAACATAAATAAAAGACCATTGTCATCGGATAATATTTATATGTTGGAAGAAGAACCGGATGCGGAAGCAGCTGGAGTTCAAGATAGAAAGGAATACAACCTGCGACTTCACGCCAGAAAAAGGATCAGGAGTCCCGACCGGCCAATGGAGTAAGGTCAAGCCGAGCTAAGATACAGACCTACATCCAGGCAACATACGGGATCAAGAGCACCCGAGGAATGAGAAGAAGGAGCGAACAATGATAGCACCTTGTCAATGGAAGTACTAGTGGGAGACAAGCCATAAAAATCAGGTTGTATTGTTTCATTTTATGTTCTTTTCGAACAAAGGGGGTCCGGAAGAATTATTGCAAGAAAAGTCTCGGGCGGTGTTTTAAAGTTATAAATCAAGCAAAAGTTGACACTATAATAGGTGTATATATATATATATATATATATATATATATTTTGAACTTTTGACTTGTAAAATTTTTTCTCAATTGATGGAAGAAAACAATTGTAATTATGCATTTGTTTACTTCGATGTATGACTTCGTTAGATACGACGAATTCCTTTGGTTATTTGTTTTAATGATTTATTGAAAAAATGTTTGTAATTATATAAAATGTGTATATATATATATATATACCGCTGCCATATATATATATATATATATATATATATATATATTTATTTGTATTATTTGCGTATTATGAGGCATCTGGTTCCAGGAAACGCGGCGTAGTCCAGGGCATAACAATAATATTAACCTCGCTGCGCATCATTAAGAATTTTGTGGAACCAGATGCGAGGATGAAATGAAAAGTTTATTGTGATTTACAAATAATATATAATGCATAAAATTGTGAAAACTTATTGGTATTATGTGAGATATATCTTTTTCTTGTAATGTAACTTAAGAGTTTCATTTCAGGGGTGACAGACCCTGAATTCGGCTATCTCAACTTGAAGAAACCCAGTCTCCAAACTGTTTATCTGAAATGGATGGAAATGAAAGATAAAATTGTATAGTAGTTCAAGTAGATATTTAAGTAATTGTTTAAATAGAGTTAAAGCTAGTTAAGGGGTATATGGACCTCGTTTTTTCCATCAAATTTAAGGATGGTTTTTCAGGTCCTCGCTCTGATGAAATTTATACCTATGTAAAGTGAGAATATACCATGATTAAAATGCAAAACGCTATTTAATATTGGTCTAGTTAATTGAGTAAAATTTATTGTGTCTGTCAGAGTTCAAATTGGAGATATTAAATTTAATTTTTAAGATGAATAATGAAAATTAAAGTTTAAGTTAAATATTGGAAATTAAGAGTTAAAATGAGGATTCAAAGTTAAAATTTAAATAAAACTTAGAAAGTGAGGAGATTCAGAAATAAAAATTTAGGCACGTAATTTCTTAAGAGTCATGTGGACCCTTGAATAAATCAGGTTTTGCTTCTTGGAGGGGATTGTGACGGCTCACGCGTCCTTTCTCTAACATAACCTCTGTGTTCTTTGACGGCCACGATTAATGGCAAATCTTTTCCAACCCAAATCCAAGAAGTGAAACGAAGGACAGATGCAAATGAGATGGCCTTTAAAGGGACAGAGGTTTTGGTAAGCGCGATGGCAATTTAGAGAAAGTTCAGTTCAGAAAAGGTAGAAGTGTAAATTGACGGCCTACCCAAGAATCACGGAAATCTCGCCATTAATACAAAGTACATACCATTGTACTCGAGCCTAACAGAATATCTGAACATGTGCTTGAAAATTCAAGGTAGGAAGATTATTTTCCGAATTCGAATATATTATTAGGAATGAGAGTAGGTGGAGGAATATATAATTATATAGATAAGTGATCCAATTGCGCGATCTGTGTTAACTACGGCTACGTGTTTTGGTTTATTCTCACTTAATATAAGTTTGTTCGATATATAAGTAATTTAAGTTAAACTCTTACTAAAAGTCATATTAAGAATTCTAAAATGTCTCTTCATTTCGAGAATCCCACACCTCTAACTTACGCTGAAACCCCACGATATGGTCGACAAAGATCGACCATATCACAATTTTTGCAAAATAAAAAAAAATGCATACAAGAAAAAAAATAGAATATACCTTCAACGTTTTCAATTTTAGGTAATTTTTATGATTATGAATGCTTTTTTGTGAATTATATGGACCAGGGGGTTCTGAGTGGGTGGAGCTTAACTGTCACTACGCTCAGAACCAAGGCCATCTAGAAAAGGACTAGGCCGTGACAGCATTTTGATGACGTCACGAAAGGAGGGAAAGCTTTTCTACGCGCATTCGCTCTGTGAGGAATATAAAGCTTTGAACATTTATTTCTTTTCATGCCATAGGCTAAAATTTCCGCATTTATATTGATTATTTTTTTAATTCTTACTGAGAATATTTTCTGATGAAAGTTATGCATTAATACGCTAGAATGATGCATAATATTTTCCCGGAAAAAGGGACAAAATCACTCATGAAAGGCTCCTAACAGTATAAGAAAAGTCTAAGAAAAAACTGGCTCAATGTAAAATAATTTCAATCAGATAAAATAAAAAAATAACAAACATTTACTTGCAAAGAAAATTTGAAAAGTAGAGCATTAGAGGCATATTAATAAAAAAATCATGTGAATTTAGAAACATTTTGCTGGAGTTCCTTTTTCCTGTGAAATGACATTTTTTATTCTCATAGAATCAATGAATCATAACAAAAGAAAGAATTATAAAAAAAAATGCATGCAAAAATATATTCAAATATAGAAATGACAAACAGTTTTAGACATCATAGTAATATTATATAGTAAAAATATATAGATTCTAGATTATACGTTAAAAATATTCAATTTTCATTCATTCAATATTCAAA